>NNCF01127851.1:392786-432290 GCA_002313205.1 Laupala kohalensis | reverse complement strand
ATTTTTACGACGAGTTTTTCTTCTTTATACTCCTCGGCGTAGAGGGTTATGATTTCTTACGAACACCCTGCGATATTCTGACATTACATCTTTTCCATACTATAACATTGTCTGTTAATTAATACTCACCAATAATACGAATCTTTAAAGTGATTGTCACATTTCTACCACTTTTCTATGTTCAAATTCCGAATCGCCTTGTTAGTACACGCAGGTGTACCCTACCTGCTTAACAATGCGTACAACTGGTCTAAAATTGCAGTTTTGCTAGTCTTTCGCTTGATCTAATGGTAATGTATTACTTCTATTCTGTCTTATAAATATCACTGTTTGTATACTAGATACCAGATCATCTCCCGTGAATCTTACTCACTAATATCTTCATCTATTCAGTTTTTTTTCTCTTATCCCATAATTTCATGTACCCTCCTTCCGCCGTCCATCCAGTAGGGTGTTTCTCCAAATCCATGTTTACGACACACCAAAGATTTCAAAAATATTTCTTTCTATTTCGTCTAAATTTTAATGACGTATTACAATGATAATTTTAATTTTGTTTCGTCCAAACGTTATGGATTTTATTTTTAAGTTAATTTATTCTTTCAATGTGTCAATTCAGTTTATGATTTTGTTTGTTGGTGTGATATCCATTCTTGACGAAAAAGTTTTATTTTCATTTACTTGAATTCATTCAACACGTTATTTCCTTCATCAATTGTATCTTATCATATAATTAATTCGTTACAATCATAATACGATGGTTTTTCGGGCTGTTGAAAGAAAATATAAATTATTCTGGGTAAGTCAAAAGTAGTGATAGGACATACACGGGATTAATCCCGTCGATTTCGTAAGTCAAACTCCTATCTTCCCAGCCATCTCCACGTCCCGGAGCGAAGACCAAAATTATTCTAATCACTTCGTCCATACACCGTCTTGAATACTTATTTCATTTCGTAAAATCGCCCGCCAGTCAGCCAATCCCAGCGCTACCTTCGTGCACCGTCACTATCATCGTCTCGATGGCTTCTCTCGTTCTCAGAACCTTCATTTCGCTTCCTTCACGACAGTTTCCAACTGTCTCCGCTGCCAGAGCCACCGTCGGGTTCCCGGGGAGCGCAACTGCCGATTATTTCTCGCTCCGCTTCACGAAAGTCGAGATCGCTTATAAAGAACGTGGAGCGCATTGGCATCACGAAGCGACCAGGCGATCATTTCGCGCTCACGGAGAACGCTTTGGGGAATCATACACGGAACGATAATAGAAGATATCCAACTATTCAATTAGAAAACTACGGTACAAAAGGTTGTACGTGAAGTAAAATATATTGATATTGTTATTGACAACAAGCTTCTATTTACAGAACATACATATGTAATAAGAGAAACGACTGCAAAGTTATTGACATTATTCACGTCTTCAATTATAATTAAATTGATATTATTAAAAGGAACTTCTTTTGTAGACAGATGAGTAAAAATTTTTCTCGTATTGTTAAAAACACCGGAAAACCTAAGTTAAGGTTCATTCAAATTATGAATTCACTTGTATTAAGACTGTTGTTGAATAAATTACTATAACTGCAGACAATTATTTATTTGATGCCACAACGTTTCAACAGGAAATTGTTCCCATCGTCAGGTGAACGCGTCAGTTTGAACATTTTAACAAATGTTGATTTATTTTGGTTACAAGTTGAAAACAATTTAAACACATATAGATATAAAACAATGGCAGAGAAAAATACAAAAAAAAGTCGGTTTAATAATATCAACTAAAAAGTTATATTATACCCTAATGACAGTGGAAATACAAAAATACAACAGAGGACACTACGGATTAAAACAACTAAGAGCAATGCTACCAACTAAGCAAGCAACCCAAAACCCAACATCTCTCCTTCTCAATGCCCTTACCCAAGTCCAACGGTTAGGTGGAAGAGCAGGCCTCATGGCCTGAAACTCCTTTTGCCAAAAAGCATAAAATAAATAAATAAATTGTAATCTATGGTTAAACTATGTGGGGTCACAGAGTATTAAAAACACATGTTAAGAGGATATTGTAGATGTACAAAGAATATGCCTTTTAGGATGGAGTAGTTGCTCTGTACTGCTACGCGAGCACTGGAAGTAATACTTGGTGAAATGTCATTAGGTCTGCCGATAGAAAAAATGCGTTTAAGAGTTTTGATTCGTCAATACGTAAGCATTGAAAGTAATGGAGAAGTAATGAGACACACTGATAAAAAATGTCAGACAAGGATAATGATAATACTGACTCAGCAGTGGCAAAATATATGGGACACTGAAAAAAGGGGAAGAGACACATATAAGTTTATAGATGAGATGAATTATACACATAAAAATAAGAAATGGTTGAGGCGAAATACAGATGTCAATAGTAACATGACGTAAATTTTAATGCATAGTTAAAGAAGAAAATAATGACAAGGGATGGAGTATTCATTGGTTGGTAGAATATACATAGTGTGGAACTGATATTATGGGATTACCCTTTTAATGGGGTGCAAAAGAAGAAAATTTATGGAAGAACCTTTGAAGATCGACATGATAGATATGACGGAAATATAGACACGCGACGGAAATATGAATTTTAAAAAACTATTGTCGGAAGTATATGTTTATAACAGTGTTGACGCGACAATAATAAATAAGAAATACAATAATTCAAGAAACAGAAGTAAATACGTAGAAGAAATTGTGTTTCAACTCCAGTAATGACTATGTTTGGTGGAGAGGAAGGAAAGGCAAAAAAATAAATTAAAAAAATAGTTTCGTTTTATACCAACATTGGTTTGAAAGAAACTTGAGAAGTTAGAAAAATAGTATTCTCCTTTTTTCTGAGATAATGTGCATGGACAGGGGTTTCCTCTTTACTCTCGTATAGAGGGAGATTGTATTATAAAGGTTCACTAGGCACCAGTACATTTTATGAAAGTATTACTATATTTACCATAAGCTAAATAAATAAAATAACTAGGCACGGGCGTTCGGGTGATAGAATTTGGGTGATGAAATCTCATTAATATTATTATTACTATTATTAATCTGGAATTTTGAGTTATTTTATAGTTATGATTTAACTGCAATAGTTTGACATAAGTTTAAATATTCTGTAATAAATTTGTTTATCAGTTATTTAATAGTTGTCAGTTAGATAACATTTTTACAATTGTACTTTGCTGATATTCTTAGACATTATAACAAGTAGTGAATTATTTTTTAATCTTTTTTGAGGGAGGTTATTTATTTGGGTTTAAATAATGTTGTGTTTATTTGGGGTTCAGAAATGATAAGTACGCAATTGTGGTTGGACCGTTGACTGGAATTGATGGGATGGTCCCTTGTTTACTTTCGGAGAGTAAATTAGTTTATTGATCTTCCGTATGGTCATTCCTGTTTTGACAATACCTTAATGGGCATTAATATTATTATTAACTTACCAAAAAGAGTAAAATGTTTCCGCAACCGTCTTCTTGCTTCTTCGAAATAGGAGCACATGTGAAGTGCAGTGTCGTGAAGTGAACGTGACTAAAGGTATAGAAACTTCTCAGAGTGAATAGAATCGCAGCGCAGTGCTGTGTAGTGTAGTGTAGTGTAGTGTAGTATAGTGTAGTGATGTGAAATGTGCTTCACTGTTCACAGCAATCTTNATTATTATTAACTTACCAAAAAGAGTAAAATGTTTCCGCAACCGTCTTCTTGCTTCTTCGAAATAGGAGCACATGTGAAGTGCAGTGTGGTGAAATGAACGTGACTAAAGGTATAGAAACTTCTCAGAGTGAATAGAATCGCAGCGCAGTGCTGTGTAGTGTAGTGTAGTGATGTGAAGTGAGCGTGACTGTCCACAGCAATCCTCTTTTGGCGTTATTCTTTATAGTTATTAATTTCTTTTAATTGTATTATAGCAATTATTTTTACATTAAGGTTCTAGGAGGAGTAATGGTATATGTCTGTATATTGAAGCGTGCTTGTACGTGTGAGTGTGTGTCTGCATCTGTTTGTAAGTGAAAATGTGTTTCTGTAGTATGTGAATATACACGCATATGGACCTAATTTACTTTTGTAATGTCTTAGGTGTATTATCGTTCTCGCTTATTGTGTACTAATTTTCTAAACACTTTATTCCGTGTGTATTTTATAGATATTTGGGCGAAGATCCTTTTTTTTATATTAATTTCACATTATCGTATTATGTATACTCTTATTATGTCCATGATGTTTTCCATCTGCATTCCAACCGAGCATTGCTCACTTGCAGAATAATAAATTATTATTATTAATTATTATTATCTGTCAATTGAAAATTATTTGTAACTCTTTCAATAATTTGACTTGACATTCTCAGTACCGTCCATGACAGTTTTGTCCAATTTGATCCTTGCGGCTATTGATTACGGAGGACAAATTAACTGGACTTCTCGTGAAATAAAAAAATCAACTGAATATACTGAATTCTACGGAGTCCTATGTGTGAAAAGAAAAACGTTCAATTTCGTTCAAAGTAACAAAAATACTTTTGAGGCTCAGAAATAACTTTGTTAATTAAGAACTCCATTCCGATAATAGTCTACTTTTATGAAAAAATCAATATTTTATTCAGAGTATTTAAGGATGGAAGAAAAAAGACAAGAGATATTGAGAAGATCATCTATTGTTACCTTCAATTTCTCTTTTTAACGCATTGGTAAAAAATGTTTCACCTACTCCAGTCATTGTGACAAATGTCGAATACAGAAGTACCATTTGTTTTATGCTGTAGTGTCTTCAATTTTTATGAATTATAAACTATTCTTTTAAAACTAATTTACAGTATTTGTATAAAAATGTCATTACAGTACCATTCCCTAACTAATAATTTATAGTATAGAGTAAGAGTTTTAACTACATGTTAACTTGTCAGAAAGACAAATGTGATTACATTCCTTCCCGTTATTTACAGTTCCAATAAGCTATGTCAGATAAATTTGATATCATATTTTATCGGTAAATTCATGAAAGGTTTTAAAAACATATTTATTCGTTTTAGTGAGTAAAATTTATGACACTGCGAGACAATAAATTTGATCCACTGGTCTTCACTATCCTACTTTATTTACGTTTTAATACTACGGCATTTTTCCTTACAAAATAAATCTCATAATATATCTCAACATGTTGTGATATAAGAGACGTTATCTTCAACGCGTTGATCGATTGCCACAAAGTGATAATCCACAGTTTATGGAGATAATAGCTCGACACACTCCTGGCATATTTTGTTTGAGAATCAACATGCATGAAGTGTACGTAATATTTATCGTGAGTGTCTGTCAGTTTGTCTTTGGCATCACTCGTTACGCGAAGCACGTTGCGCGCCCGAGAGAAAGAAGTTATCACAGATCGCGAAGAACATAACATTGCTGTAACAAGTGATAACAATATGAAACAGAACAATGGCTTTCTGCGAAGAAGAGAGGGGCAGCAACGAAACTGAGAGTGAGGCTCCGTCTCGGGCAGTTGACGTTGGATGAGCTTTATTCTCTTTTCCGCTTACAATTCATTCTTCACGGAACCAAGGGTCACTGAGGTAGAAACTGAGCGAGAAATGCGTACATCACGACGAGATAAAGTATGTGTTAATTACCAAATATCATGATTCTTTTGTTTTGTTCTTTTAATTTGCTATCATTTTATTTACTCGTCAATAAAAAAAAACTCATACGGAGTTTAAGTTACGTACTCTGGTGCGTATTATCACGTCTTTCGCACTTTTGATAAATATAATTTGATGTCACCTATTGTTCGTAATGTTGTTAAATTTTTATAGATTCATTGCATCAAATTTCGCACCCGACATAGTAAAGTTATACCACGAGGTTCGTGTATTACCCGTCATAGATCATACAAAACCATTTTATTTATTGAGAATCACAACTCTACTCGGCTTGGTTTATCTGCAATGTCTCCTCTATTAACGCGTATTAAACTATTACTTAATACTTGTGTATTTTACAAAACTATGTCCCTTTAGAAAATTTCAGATTTGAGTCCAAAGAAAGAAACTACCTCTTTAACGTTATCTCAAGTATCGAGTAAAAAATGGAAGGGAACACAGGAAGAAGAAGATCCAAGATAGAATATTAAGTAAAACGTTAGTTGGAGTTTTTTATGTAATTTTTGTGGTGTAGCAGATTTTGCCAAATTTAAATTAACTATTGAGAACAATAAATCAGACATGAAATTTAATTAGAGTAGAACCAATTATTCCTCTACCGCTTGGTCTCACGGGATTCACGAAACATTTTAGAATAGAATAGAATTTAATATTATATACGTAATTCAGAAAGAGGAGTGGTAGTTGGTAGCCATAAGAGTCCTCTCAGTATCCAAGGCATAAGCAGAAATGTTAACCCACTGGTTAGCTGTAGCATCTCGCAAGGAAGCAGCATGGCCACGTGAAGACGAGACCGCGTAACGGTTGCAGTGCTTCGCGTCTTCGCTTCACCCCTCCTCCTCACCCTTCATTCGTCCACCCTCAGCTATCCACCCCTGCACCAGCAATCGACTGGTGACGACGTTCCCCCAGAGGGCGATGAAACCCTCGCTTCCATCCCTCGCTGTCTCCGAATGGCGACGTATGGAACGCCTCTGCAACTCCTTCAGTGGGAGAGAGAGACTTCTCCAGCGAATAATATTGATGCTTCTCAAGTTACACCATTTTGCCCAACATAAGTGATTCCCACGTTTTATACGGATCGTTGTAGGAGAGTTATAGCGGAACATAAAACGTTTGTTCCGCTCAGTTGTTTTTACTTCCGATACGAACACCCAAGTGGTTTGTAATGCCGTGTTAATATTGGGGTAATGAGTGATACTGTACTATGAAACGGTACTAGCGTAAGCACCAATAAATTCAAAATGTGTCTCGTCCTCCTAAAAATTGGTTACCCGTGACTAAAACTCTCGTTGGTGTCAAACAGGACCCGCACAGCGATGACCCATTTGCATAGGGCATTACAAAAATACCACAGAGCATTTCAAGTCAGTCGATGGTTTCACAACCCCTACTCTCACAAAGCCACAACAGTCATGTCTAAGTACAGTTTGGGCTGAGAGCCAGATATGCGTTATTATAACGGTAATGAAACGGGGTCACATTTGGGCGAGGAGAACGGGGTGACAAAGGCGAAACGACATCGCGATAGGTCCACGGGCGCCGGCGACTGGGCTGCCGTTTCCGTTAAACGTGCAGAAACCCGCTCCCCCACCTCCGGTTCACTAACCGCCTCCACCGGCGTCGGAAATCACCCCGCGCCCAGACGTGGCTCCCCACGACTTCTCCTTGTTTTCCTCCTCCTCTTCGCCAGTGTGACCTCGTATGAAAACGCTATTCCCCAGCGCGGGGTCGAAGCAGCGTTCGAGAACATCGGTCATCCTCCCCATTGTAGCAGTCACCTTTCCATAACCCCACCGTCTGCACTCGCCTTTCAGCGCCCCGTACCTGAACTCATTCGCTCCGTCTAACAAGACGCCATATCTTACGTTTAAGACACAATTTTCTTCCTATTACATTCATATACCACCTCGGAGACCCGCCATCTCATTGGCTCATCACAAGGGATATGCTAATGCCCGCGCTTGCCCAGACCAACAGGGTGGCCTCACCATGTCGTCTTATTCTCTTTTCAACCCTCCACACGAGAAAATATCTCATTACCATAATGTATGGAACCCTCCCAGGGTAGGGTGGCAGCGCCCACTTTTGAAGACAGGAACCCATATTTTTTTTAAGGGCACATCCAGCGCAAAACAAAACGTTATGGAAAAAATGTTTTCAACATTTAAATCATCGCCCGTTGGGATCACTGAGAATTAGTGAGGAGGAAACACGAAGAGAAGAAGAACAACAATACCAAAAGGGAAAATAACAAGGAACCTTGCGCCTCATGTCGCTGTGAAGTCGGTTGTCCTCTCCCGTCCCTTATCACCCATCCTCGAGTCCCCATCCTCGTCCGCGACCCTCGCGACCCGCGCCACCCCATCGCCGTGAGCGCCTCCCGTGGCATGGATGTAAGTTACGGCCGTAGCCGGCTCGGGCGAAATGAGTCGCTTCATAATTTACAACATTAGAAGCAGCGGCGCACGCCTGCCTAGCTTTCCTATTATACAAAACTGGTTTAAAGATGCTCGAGGCCTCCGCCTCCACCTCTTCTATCTACTCCTCCCTTCTCAAACCACCACCTACGCCGTCGTGGCTCACCGCATTTTTATCTTCAACGCGTGACAGCCCCAGCAGTGTCGAGATCTAGGAGATGCGGAATTCAAAAGAAGAGTCAGCTAAAAGTGGCATCGAGTTACAGCGATAGGGAAGAAGGCTTGCCTCGAACTCGTTCGCAATAAGAACGTATATTTCAGTTCAGAAGATAACCAAAACGTACAGATAATAAGTGATCATACAATGACCAAATAAAAAAAAATATTATAAAAGAAAATGTCACGGAATGTTATAAGATACCCACAGACATGACTTAAGAAAGGAACGTAACATTCACCACATTTACGAATATCACTAAAACAAATACATAATAAAAAGATACTTAGCGATAAAATGGTTCATATGACGTTTTGTGAATTCAAATTATTATGAAGGTGAATAATTTTGTATAAAAAACAATTGATGCTTCAGCATGTTTTTATTCTTCAACATTTTTTTTTTCAAAAGATGTATAATGCTGTGTTTGGATCATGACAAATGTTACGTAATGTTCCAGTTACTTTTTGAATGTCCTATCCTCTTATCTTGCTAACAACTCCCGACTAACATTTAGCAAAGAAATCATTTAAAGCAAAACACCTCCGATGCATTCACTTCGGACCCTTTCCATCGCGTATCAACGCGCGGCACTTGAGGTCAAAGCCGATTTGCTCACGCAGTGGCGGGACCAGCTCAAGAAATTTATACGAAAGACTCAAGTGGCGTTACATGAGTCGGCACTTGGGAGTACAGCGATAGATTTCTTCGGAGCCATTGCGGCGTGTCTCAAGTGGAAGAGAACTCCGATATTTCCACATTCACAAGTGTCGAGCACGCGATAAATAAAACTCTCGCAAACGAACAGCGGAATGTTCGCGTCATCACGTAATATCAAAATTTACATAACGACCCTGACGTTTCCAACACATTCGACTAAACTTATCATTTTTATGTTAGACATTCAAACGATTCGAAATGTGGTATTAATTCTATAATGAGCATGCCTAAATAAACTATATGAATATTGTTATAAATAAATATTACTGAATTGTTTCAAAAACTTTTATTACATTGCACGTACTCGAATTGTACTTTTATTGTACTTCGCTTTCAAAAGAAAATTATATACATCGCTCATTAATGAGACAATATGGCGCATGAGACAATAATCAGAATATCTCATGCCAGCTCTGTTGCTAAGAGATATTCGGTTAACAGAATTTGAAAATAGATGAATCCCTTAATTAATAATAACAACAATAAATAGTATTAATAAATTTGTTGTCAAAAAGCAGTAACAAATTGCGTAACTTAGATATCGAATATAAAGTTGGGATACATTTTTTCTCCATCATCAGCATTTATTTAAAAAATTATATTTATAACTTAAGAAAATATGGAAAATATTTGTCATACCATAATCATAATCCACTATTTTGTTGGTTTATATTCATAAATACATGAGGTAAGAAGAAGTTTACGTAATTATGTCTGCTATGATTTCGAGCCAATAACTTATCTGAAAAGTATAGTTGTAAGCATTATTACTTCGCTGTCTGTATCACCAAACGAAACGAAAGCCAGATGTAGCAGGAAAGGAAGCAAGAAGGAGCCTTTGAGAAGAGAATACGGTCGAGCTGCTGTGAGGGCTAAGGAGGGGGGGGAGTGGGGACAGAAGAGGCAAGCGATCCCCGCGCCGCCGGCATACAAATCCCGTACGCTTTACGGCTTGTCGATCTGGAATAAACTACGTCAAGTCACCACCGCCGCTGCCCCTGAGCGCTGGCGTCGCCGCCGCGGCCTGTACCGCGTGACACGGCAACGTGGCGCCAGAACAGAAAAAGGAGGCACAGGAGGAAGGAATGACAGAAAGAGTAACGTGAAGACGATGAACGCAATTATGTCCCCAATATCATCACATGCATTAATACACAAAACTTATCCCCTAGATTTTTCGTTTCTCTTCTACGTATCTGGATCGAGCAGATCACACAAATGATGTTTCGTACTCTAGAGCATTAAAAGAAGTGTCTACGATTTCCAATTTCTTCCGAGACAACAGTATTTTTAAATATTGTTGTATTTGTAAATGGGAAAGGCGTGCTTATTGACGCTTATCTACATGGAGCGATAGGAGTTTGGAGTTGGGAGGTAGGTTAGCTAGGTTTACCAACAACTTGGCCCACGGGTAGGGGTTAGTAGAAGTAGTTAGTAATAGTTACAGTTATTGATACTAGGAGGAGCCGGATAGTTTTGAGGAAGGTTTGCTTTTCAGTTGTCACAGCTCTATGAACTGGGGCATTAATGTGAAGAGCTACAAATTTTCTGGCCCCATCGGGAAGCGAACCCGGGGTGACTTGGTGATGAGCGACAACACTTCCACCTGCAACGGCATTCAAAAATTACTTCAAGAAAAGACGCGACTATATTCATTTATCTCAACTTCTTGATTCCTGACCAATGAAAGTCTGATTGGTAATAAACCATATTCGTAGAGAGTTGTACGTAATGATCCATTGTGTATTAGAATATGAAATACCCAAATTTGAAATGAATTAAATCTTGTATATTACGTTCAATAATGAAGACAATTCTAAAAGAAGATTATCAAAAATGTTGAGGGGACCAACTAATGTTGATTATAATGTTTCCTAATCACGAGATATACAGAGAAAATAACAGTGGATACGCATATTCCGCATCGGTGGTGTTGGGAACATATTGACACGTCCGCCTGAATCTGGTTCGTGTGAAGACCACGCAACACCACGCAGTCGTGTCTGAATGCGTGCGTGAGAAGACGCGTGGCGGGGGCGTGCCAAAAAAATCCACTGCTCGTGTTCGCGTCTTTGCTGACACACCCGTTGCTGACTCTAAAAAAAATAATATTCTCTACTGCGAAGACCGCGTGACGTATGCGTTAAAAATAATGCGAACACTGAAAGAAAATATTTGTGTCTACCGAGAAAAGATAGATAGGCGGAGCACGAGAATGAGCTCTGTTTTATGCAAAGGTTACGCTTTTCTGATTTTTTAAACATAAATTCTGAGTAGTATTTCTTTCGCATTCCTAAGAAAGTTTTATTAGTATGCAGGTTAAGCACAAATTGGGAATGAATTATCACCGAAAACATTCAAAATCAAGATCAATATTTTAATACTTTACTCAGAATACGATACTCACTGTAGAATTTATTGGATTTTAATAAGTTTCGATGAATCGTTCATTTTTTAAATATTGATTTCACTACGCACTTTGGACTACTCGAGGTACTACTTTAACCATTTCATGTCATAGCTGATGGAAGGAACGAGGCAATTCTGTAGACACACTTTAGATCTCATCAAACTGGTATCCAGAAGCATGTGATTTACGGAGACGTTTTGTGTGTGGATAAAATTTCAAATTATGTTTAGATGTTTTCCTCAGGTATCAGCGCGCAATTTTCTGAGATTCAACGGTGTATTACCATTAAGTAACCGGTGAATGATATTTACTGATTCAAAGTACTTGGTATAGTCTGAATCGGAAAAAGTTCTAAGACACCTGGTGGAAGTTTTGGACTGAGAAATCTTCTCCATCGCCATGGCCACCATTCCTGAAGGAAATAAGACGAATCAGTGATTTTCTTTCCTATTAGGAGATAAAAATTCAATTCAGATTCGATAGAAACATTTTATTTCTGTTTCAAAATTAATTGCTGAATTATTAATATTTGGTAGATCTTCTTGTATCCAGTTCGATGTTTTAGAATTTGATAGATTCTTACACGATTGTGTTTTTGAAGCGCCATACCCACTTTCACGTGGTAAGTATTCATTTTTATTCGGTACAACTGTCTCAATCAGTTTAATGATACTATTCGAAGTCATTAATTTTCTTTTGAAATGTTGAAATGACTGTGCTGTTGAGATCAAAACTGGAGTTCCATTCATGTCTCTGAATTTGTTTAATATGTGTTCATTTCAACAGTCGAAGACAATTAGTTAAAAGGAAAGGAGATTCAGTAAGACGTATCAAGAGAAAATATTCGTTTCCTGAGTTTCAGTATTTTTCTGTATTCTCAGTTCACGTTTTCGGAAATAATTTATTAAAGGCGGACATTTGACTCGATGATCATTTTCGTACCGCACAATACATATTTAAAACTCTTAAAGTGCTACTGATTAAATCTATCATTGACTAGAAAAACATGTACACCACTATTTTATTTATGCATTATTGTATATTCTATGTACAAATAATTTATTCTTGGTATTTTGTAATTGCTAATTTATCGAATTGCATGTACACTTATTCAACATGTAGGGCTAGCGGATGGTATCTCCTATTTTTTAATAGTTTTTTACGAAGATTTTTAAATAATTTTATTTCTTAGTGATCGCATTTTCAATGCTTGCATTTCCTCTTCGTTCTTAGGTTAGCGAAAAATTCGTTCACTTTTACTGCTTTTGATATCTTACAGAGACATTGTTCCCCATCTTGGAATTTCTGTCCTTTCCTTTCCTTGCTGAGTTTTGTTTGTATTACCTACTTCTTCTTACCTCTTGCTCCAAAGTATCGATGCAGGGTTTCGGAAAATGTATCTTGACTACGTCAAATCGTGCACTTAAATCACATGAAAAATATAGTCTACCATATATCTATATGAACATATCAATGTTTACTTTTAAGTAGTGACACTATTCTATTTACATGTGTAATATGGCAGGTACTAGCACTTTCCCCCATATTTGTAAGCAAATTTCCCTCGGTTTCATATTTAGCACTAATAATGTTACCAGAACATCAGAACAGGTGTGAATAGCAAAATTAAAAATTAATTTTTAGGATAGTTTTTACTATTATTTGTGAGAGTGGTTGGAGTTCATACATAAATGAAACAGTATTCATTTCTTCCACATTCTAGAACTTTCAATTTCACTCGCTCAGTTTAATTCAGCCGGAGTTTTAAATTCTTAGTATTATTTTAACATTATGCATTTTACAATCATTGATTTCATTATCTACTACAAATTATTTAGTTATCGTGCATACCTAGAGTGCGAAAATAAAATGGTTCATCGAATTAAAGAAATGAAAAAACAATCAATTCTAGACAATAGGGAGNCGATAGGGAGGTAATAGTATTATTTTAGAGTGCAGGAAAAAATTAAATACGATTCTAGATTGCCCGGGATAACGAGAATTATTTTCACTTCATATAGGTGACAAATATACTCTGGAAAATATATCATATGTTTCGATTTTTTTATGAGAGAGATAAGATAGTGTTCAAATGTTCTGGTAATATATTGAAATTAATCTTCTTTTTTAATTTTTACTACGATTTTGTTTTTATTATAGTGTTATTTATGTTGTTTCCACAAATAATTTTATGTACTCAATCGCCCACATGGAGATCGCATTAAAAGTGGAAACGTAGGTGATTGGATCTTGTATCTAGACCAGATCTCAAAAACACTAAACTTTTCTTCTTTAAATTATCCACACGAAATACATTCACGAAAGGCCAAACTAAGGAAACGAAAGCCATATAATTATTCATAAGCAAACAACTCGATCATTATTTGGACATTCTGGTCCACAAAAAAGAAAGAAAAAAAACTGTTTCTGTTTAATACTTAGCATCCGTTTTGGCACGCTTCTCAGATGCTCAAAGTGACAGGGTTTATTGCTGATATTTTTCTCGTCACTTTTTTATCACACTTTACAGAAGTCTACACTAATTTTGGAATTTGTGTTTAGCAAATAAATGGGGACATACTGAAAATTAAAAGGTAAGAATAGAATATCGAATTAACCGAGGAACATACAAATACTATCCGAAAGCAATTCGCTTCGACACTAAACTCATATTTTAAAATCTTAATAACTTACCTTTTTGCCTTGAGTCTGGGAAACTATTATACGCTTATCACAGCAAGCATCATAGGTGAAACCTCATTACCGAACTAAGACAACTGACAGCATGAAATAACCAATCTAAATAGTTAGATTTTTTTTTTTTTTTTTTTTTTTTTTTGCATTGAACTTATCAAAGAGAGTTACATCTAGTTCTGGGAGAAACTCTTGTAAAAATGTATTTTGTTCGAAACCTACGGAATTCATAGCGATTAAATGTAGGTAAACACAGTATTGTGCGAGTAAATTGAACAAATTACTCGCGCTTTATAATTATCAATGATTCTCACACAATTTTTTAATTAGCGTGTTTTATATTCGAGGTACTCGTTCTCTTTATATCAACAACCCAGAATTGTTCTTATTATTATGAGAAACAACCAAGTTCCCTTTAGAAATTATTACTTATAGTCGCATTCTTGAGCATTTGTAACTATATACAAATAATATACAAGCAATCACTTGGCCTGAGGGAAGGGAGGCTTCCCCAAACAAAACGTTTTATAATTGTAATAAATGTTGCTAATCATGAACAAAAAATTACATGAATTGAATAATCAAAGAACTTTAAAGATATTTTAATGAATTTTTTGGAGAGAAGACACATTATCTAGCCCCCTCCAAAATAAGAAAACTTTGGTTAGAAACCTCAATATATAACAACTAGCTCCCTACAGTCTTGAAAATTTGATTTCAATGTAATATTGTCCATAAAATAAGAAAAAGCATCATTAGAACGATGACGAAAAGTTGCATCATTAGGACGAGTTAAAAAGAGTGATGAAATGACAATATTTTGTGCAGGACAACAGTGACAACAACTGGACAATGAAAGAGGTGTTGCATAAAATCTTGGTGTGATACGATTGCTGTTATGAAGGGAATAGAATTTGACATAGTGAGAAGTAATTCCTCTGACACGTATGCTGGGGGCTGACCTAACCTCATTAATTCAAGTTTTCTTTTAAGAAGAAAGGTAGAAACGTACGTATTGCTTCAGCATATCGAACAGCCAACTCAAAGATACGAGTCAGCCTCTGTGGGAAATATCACTGCTTTCCTGTCAACCAGTTGGGCAACAGTTACACGACCGGTTCCAGAATACCAAAGTGTCGGCATCTGCAAAATTCTGATCTTGTCTGTACATTTTGTAGAGGGTACATTCAACTTTACTTACGGTTTGAGACTCGCTGCGTAACGGATGGTAATAGTTCTACTGACAATAGAATAATTTAGTATAATAACACCCAAAAGTTAATCCAAAGCCCATTTTGCGACAAAATATAACTATATTGACAATATTTTTCTCGTTGAGATGAAGTCAAGAGCGATAAATTATAATTGGGGAGTTTTCTTTTCTTTTGTTAACAACATTACAAGGGTAAAAAAATAAAGAATGTGGAACGAATGTTGTTAAAATATTTTATACTATTTCGGGATATATTTAATTACATTTACACATGGTCTACGTTGATCGACTTTCTTGTTTTATCCAGAAACTGTTTACACGACTTATCAAGGAAGGAGAAATCTGAGTTGTTTCCCATAATGATTCTCAAAAAACCAAATGATGGATACCTATGAGATAACAAATCGAAGAAGTTATTAACTTTTCGCCTAAATCATTCTTTTAAGAACATATGTCCTTCAAGGACAACCTTGATTTGTAAGATCATAGATTTCTTCACGTAACTTTGGATAGATGCGTGCTTGAACAACTCATTTTCCTTGTTTACGAAGTCGTAGATCCATGAAACAAGACATACGGTAAATTTCGATGAAAGAAAACGATTGTTAAGCCGATTGTTTGTACACGACTCTATTCGTGTCTACTGGCCTTATGTAAATAATGAGAACATATCATTATCAATATCATTCTTCTTATTTACGGAAGTCATGGAGCCACCACACAACACACGTGGCGTTGGGGAAAACGGTGAAAGTAGACGATTGTTATACGTCAATCTTTCCGTGTAATGTTAATAATCGGAGAATGTGTTTCCGCTTTCAGCACAAGCCTTCCGGCGGAAGTTGGCCTCGTTGGTGTCAACGAACACGAGAGACGTCTTGGGCCAAGGGCAGGCATTCCCGCAGGCCAGCGCCAATGGTTGGAGGAGAAGTGCAGGCGCCGGATTGGCGGCCACGTGACAGCTGCCATGGATCACACGGCAGTCGCTCAGTTTGCACCCAGGTTGTGATTGAGATGAGAAATATCGCGACACACGAAAGCTATAAAAATGTGTCAGGGATTGAGATTTAATTTGAGAAAAGGTTTCAAAATAACTACGGTAAGTAGAACCTAAATAAAAGATTTTGATTACGATTAAATGATGCGTTCAACTCTTCAGAGCGTTCAAAACACTTTTATCGTTTTGCAAAAAAGAAAAAAAGATTTCACTCCCAAAATTTCAACGAATGCCACCGAGGAACTTTGAAGCTGAATTATAAAATAGACATTTAAGAGATATGGAAGAGACTTTTAAAATAAATGATATATTCCGGGTTATTTTAAAATTTAATTAATTATGAAGGTTCGTACAAATTGAAGGAATAAATAATTTTCAGAAATTTTTAATTTAAATATTAATTACCACCATCACAGAAATATTTTATATTTTATAATGAGAACTGAAATTTCGATCCCAAAGCCTTACTGGAAAGTAAAATAAATTTCCACAACTTCTAGAACTGGTGTATTAAATAAATAGCCCCAAGAAAATTGACCGCTTCCCACGACTCGCCACCCTAGACAATTTGTTCATATTGCTTCTGTCAAAATCTACCTGTACCATTATAAAAGTAATGACAGAAATTAATTCTTTTAGAAATGAATCAATTTGATACAAAAAATTGCACAACGTAGCTAAATATACCCATAAATCAATTACTTAATTAATTTATTATTAATTAGGTTTATTTTAATTCATAATAAATATTTTTTAATTGAATTCTTGATATTGAATACGATACAGGGTATACTTATGACAAACACAACTGAAATAATTTATTTTAAAACGCTTCACGGATGATTTCTCACGGAAATGAGGACACACGAACATCCGCTTTACAACGCCTATATTAAAGCAGGCGAGTCACAGCGGGAATACAAGATCTCATGCTCACAGCCATTTCACGCAGTCTTGAAGGAAACTGGCTCAGGGGCCCAAAAATCCTCTGAAACGTTAGATAATCATAATTGGGTACACCATTTTTTTTCAAGTGTTATAAGCGTCTAACTAACAGTTTTAATACCACACGAACAATCAATTAAAAAACATATCCAAGAACATTAAAGTATTTAACAATAAAGACAAAACAAATTTTATTTTAGATTTCTGTTTCAAAATGAGGTTTTGGTTGTGTGAAAAGAAAAATTATGATCGAAGAGTTTAATTTTGCATGGGACCCCTAAGCGCAAAAAAACATTGGGGCCCCCAAGGCAAGAACCATTCTACAATAAACCAAATTCCAGTAGTTTTTTTTTCTGTGTGTAATGGGGCTTTAGGGTTCGCCAATATCGAGGTCATTACAGCCCTTTTTAATATTGTTTTGAATAGTGTACGAGAAACTTTTATACAATGAACGTATTTCATGTGAAATAATATATTTCATTATTTTTATAAATATCCCTGAATATTTTTTATTATTATTGAGTACTTCATTAACAGAACCAGAACAAACAAATAACTAAGAATTAAGAAAACTTTACATATTTAAAGTATGAAAGAATGCTTCATTGTCATTTTTGTGTTATGAAGTAATGTTTTATCGAAGAATCATTTGCAACGTGAATTTTTAAAAGTATGTCATAAAAGAAAAGTTTAAAATAAGGAATCAAATATTTCACAATAAAATAAAGACAACTTTAAATACCTTAACAAATAATGAAAAAACTAATAAGGGTTTTACTCAAAATTTTGATTTTACAGAAAACAAAAAATCATCATTGAAAAAAATCATGAGAAATTGTTGAATTTCAATGAAAACATTCACTTCTTATTTTTCACATCCAGGCATGATTTAACTCTATTTTCATGCAAAGCCGTGCAAGAGAGCGCTCAAAAAGCGATTCTTGTATTCATACATGCATATTGGGTTCACCTTATTCAATCATATCGTATAGAAAAACATGCAAAAATATAAACCATGGTAAAAATACTGAAGCGAGACAGAATACTCACCACATACGACACGGTCGAATGGACTCATCCAATCTAGAGAGGAAAATGAAGAAAAATCACATTAAAATTAGATTCATGTTTGATGAAATAAATAATTAATTTAATGTGAATATTATTTGAAATCTGTCCATTACTACACAAGAGAGAGAGAGAGAGAGAGAGAGAGAGAGAGAGAGAGTTACTAGCAAGGATTTCCCATCAAATTCGTTCAAAAATTAAAGAATACAGGAGAAAGATAGTCCTAAGATTTAATATAGCTATTTGATAAAAATACTGGTTAATCTAGAAAAGAAATTAATAAAAAAATCAAAGTGGTTTGCAAACATTTGTTTATTTTGAAAAGGTGTTATGTTGTCTAAAAATTAACAGAAATCTGTATTTATGAATTTATGATTTTCATAATTGTAGCACTTAATATTATCGACAAATGAAAACATTTCTCATGGGATTTTGTGTAATACAAAACTTTAAAATTCAAAAATAGAAACTCTGGTACCCCACTAAGAACTTTATAAAAATACAGTAATATAGTCAGGGGCGAAACTAGTATTTTAGTTTCGTACGAGACCAAGGAGAGAAATACCAGGGCCCCTTCACCGGGAATTGTTTTTCAAATTAACTTCTTGAAACTGCACTGTAAGACATTCCTACCCATAAATACGCATTAAATTAAACTGCAATTTTCGTAATTAACCTTAAAAAATTGCGATTATGCAATAATTTGTTTTTTAACCCATTTTTCTCCTTTACGCGTTCCTTCTATTGTAGATTTTATCTAGGTAGTTTTCTATTAGATAAATCTCGTTAGAGAGCGAGTTTGTTGGAAACAGTGAAATATCGCATCCCTATACTCATGTTCGAATGCGGGGATGGAAATCTATAAAAGCAAAGTCACATTTTTGTCCTACAAGCTCATCTTTGAAAGAGGTTTTATTTGTTCGTCTTGTAGTTTTTAATGTACATACTAATTTTTTTTTTTAGGGGTATAAAAAAACTTCATTTTATTATTACTATTTCAATCGCTTGGGGGGCGGGGGTGAGTGACACGTGCATCATGTGCCTCCCCCCCCCCCTGGATCCGCCAGTGTAATTAGTTTTATTTAAGAATAACATTAAAGAGATTTAAGGTAGTATGATCCGTCAAGAGCGAGGGAAATGTATGTTATAGTGTCAAAGGTTGTCCTCACAAAATTTATTAACATGTTCACAGATCCCTGAGAGCGTGTCGGCAGAGCTAAACAACGGTCTGATGTTTACATGCTCGCAAGGAGATCAAGGTCTCGCTGTGGAAGATGGTTGTTCGAGAAACAACCCAGTATAGACGCAGTCTTCCTTATGCCTTTCTTCCGACAGACGACAAACCACAAATTTCCCATACGTTAGAAAATCTAAAAATAATTTCGAAAATAAGGAAGAACTGTAATTTTATTTTACTAAATCTATCACGTTCATTCTCCATCAATCACTGTATTACGAGAAAAAAAACCCAAGTAATTTAGAAGAAACTACTATTTTTTTTATTTATCTCAAGAATAGTTACATTAACATTGCGTTTCAACAAAAAGTAACATGGTTAAGAAAACAAATTGAAATATTTAACGACGCTTTTGCATAAAACCTTAAAAAACCAATTAGTTTGTAATTATTTTTATATAGGTACTGACATCGAGAAAACATTTGTTATTTGTATTTATATTACTAAAATGAGTTAAATATTACATCATGATAAACAATGCTCAGTAACCCTCCCCCCCATCGCATGTGCGCTCATAAATTTCTGAATGTTTACCTTGAGTAAAGAAGTAGGCAAATTTTAAACAACTGGAAAGAAAGTTCAAACCGTGAATTACCGGTTTTGTAAATAAATTGTTTTCCTCAATTAAATGTTGCTATATGGCGTTATTCTGAGTGACTCACTGATTGATTCATCTACACAGAGAAAAAATTAGTACAGATAGGATTATGAATTTTGAAAGGATGTTGCTTTTATGTTGCATAACGTCACTAAGAAACGATATCTCGAAATTCCGATTCATAGTGATTTTTCGGATTTTCACTCCACTCACGAAATTATTCAGATTATCTTGACTTTTATGTGTAAACGAGCAAATCAAACTGAAGCGTTAAATACTAACATAGCAGGAAAAACTTCAATGTGGATCTGGAGAAGGATTCGATAAATTTATATTTATGTTTATCTACAAAAGTGTGACAAACTGACAGTTTACAAAAAGATCTATTTTCTATTGAGTAGAGGTGTTGCTAAAATTTCTAAACTGAAATTACTCATCCCTTTGTATATCGGAACAAAAAAGATTAATTGGTGTTGTTTCTTCCTCCTTCGTTCCGTCGTGTTGAGTTTGATATTTTGGAGAGCACTGAATGGGAAATTTACATTTTTCATGTCTTTCCTCCTGTCGAAGTATCTCTTAACATATTGCACAGCCCGCTTGTCCGAAACGAAATTCCCGTAGCCTCCAGGGTAAGTTTTACGACCGCTGCTCCAGAAGACAGGGAAAATAATCAGGGGCACCGAGTACACTCTCGTCGTAAATTGAAGTCGAATTTAAAACTCCTTATCTACAGTTCGATGGTTTCGACATCGAAAGAAAATATGGGCGGCTCGAACCGAAAAAGAGGAGCTTTTAGCAGCTGGGGCTGTGTTCCTTTTGTCCGAGCTTTCTAACGCGTCTCGCTGTCGTGCAAATAAACACGGGGGGTGCGCGCGCGCGCGCGGTGTGGCGTGGCGCGTCTCGTGGGCGGGTACACGCGTGTTCTCAGCGGCTGAGTAAGCGGACGCCCGGAGGGGGAGCGAGGGTTCCGACTCAAACTGAGGAAACCGAAGAAGGTCGACAGGTCAACTACGGAGTAGAAGCAGAGAGGATTTGATAAACAAGAAAACATTTGCGAAACTTATATGTTTGAAAGTGATATGCACAGTTTGATGCCGCGAATGAAGGATGTAAAAAAATTAAAGAAAAAATTACTGAATACATACCGAGTTATCTCGAGTTCACTAGTATCAGATTTTGCGGAAATAATCGTTCTTGATTTTGCATAGTTATCTATTGAAAATGCTCGTTATATCCATCAGTCACGAATCGAGGAGCGTAGAAATCAAATTTTTCAGAGCACATGATTATCAATACTAAAAATGTAATCAATGTTTGGAGAGGGGAAAATTGTTGAGTTTATAGGTGCCATCTTATCATATTAAAGTCACTTATTTTCTCAGTAATAGCATGTAAGAAAAATTATGTCGATTATATGTTAATTAATATTCCCCTATTACTGATTCTACTTTTACTTAACGAGGGCAACTTGCATGGAAGCCGATTTTAAGGACATGATAAAAATCTTCAAAACTTCCCAAGATAAGATTGTAGGTTCTCTTAATTTTTTTAAATGCTGATACAGTGAGAACTTAAAAGCATACCATCCTTGCGGAAATTTAAAAATAAAAAAATCATCATATGCTGATTAAAATGCATTTCTATACGGTTCCTGATTGTCTGCTTAGAGTGCATCTCCATTGTGGCAAAACGGAGATTGTCAGTTTCGGTCTTTGCCTCCAACATGTATCACCAACGTCCATTCAATGCCAACCCCACTACCATTTCGACCATCGGCTCGGCGACAAAATTGATCAGCAATATAATCATCAACTTGATCGTCAAGTCAAACGTCAATTCAGGCGAGAATTCAACCACCAACTCTCCGATCAACTGGAATGTTTACTATGTGATCAACTCGGAAAACAACTGGGGAGTTAAGACAATTGACCGTCAGCTCGATTGTCAGCTCCATGTCACTTCGGCTGCCTACTCGACAGTCATCAAGACATTCAACTTGGCAGTCAACTCGGTTTTCACGGCCCCGTCCTCAAACGAAATCTCGTTTGTATCCCGTGCAAACTGGAATAAATTATTCATAAACTTCTATTTCGTTGTTTGAATTCCAAATTCAATCCGGAGTTTCGCGTCTACTCCTCCAATGGATTCTCAAAATGTGATTGTCTCGAACATGTGTGTGATGTCATTTCAATCTCTAGACACAGGTGGATTTTTCGAGGTACAATTGTTTGAACGAAACTCAAGTAGCTTTCAAAACATATTTCAAATACAAAGATTGAATATTTAAAATGCAACTAATCCCAAGTGTTATGATTCATTTTATAATCCAACTAGTCTCTTGGAACTCTCTTTGTTTAAATTAGTTATATTGTGTCCATAATTGTCTTCCGAATATCTAAAATAAAGAAACTAAATGAAAAAATATATAAGCTGAGTAACCAGTTTTTCGTTGGAGTTCATTTTTAGGTTCGGAAAAAGTTCTTCGAAATCTCCACTAATATCTATTGTACATGTTGTTATTAATATTAGGGTTTACATTTCATAAGTTTCCCTAATCCTCTCTTTTAAATCAGATCAGTTTTTGAGTGTTTGCTTTTTGAAACCAAAATATTGAAATGAAATTCATCTTAGAGTAGATAACGTATATTCTGTAGTTCCTCAAGAGTACTTTTTATACTAAAAAATATCAATTTCTGCTCCGATAAAAATCATTAATTTGTAACTGTGTTTTTTTTTCTCTTCAGTGTGCACCCTTACAAGGAGATGGTTCCAAGTTTTATTTTTTTATATGAAGTTCATAGTAAGATGTTAATTAATTTATTTAATCCTCACATATCTTTACTGTCCCATACAGGAATTTTGAATTTTTTTCTGGAAGTTTTACTCTCTGATATATTGATGGTATATTTTTCCAATAACAATGTTCAGTGTTTCCCTTTCCAATTTAAACTTGCAGAGCCTGTCCGTTTTTCTTTACTGTAAATAAATATTCATTTAAGTCACCATGTCTTGTTATTAATTGTTTTACTACACTTGATACTAACGATACTTTTATAAACTTTATCCTTAATATTATATTTTAGTGCTAGATTCAGAAATGAAATTAATAAAGCATATTATGAATTCTTTTAACCTACAATATGGGTTTTTTACGCCGTTTATACCATTGCCTTGGATTCTTATTATGATGGGTTTTCTTTCCTGTATTTACGTTCTTAGAACGATAATTTTTAACCTGATAATTTTAATTTTATCCATTTCTTCTCCTTGTTAATGACCCCCTATAGGGATTTAATGAAACCGAATGCTTCAAATAAGTCAAATTTCTGAACTCAATTTTGTTTCTATTAAAATAATCTGCGACAAAGAATAAATAGTAATCTCCGGTTAANTGTTGTTATATTTCTTTTTTTTTATTGGAAGGAAAATTCATTATCAAGTTGTCCAGTAAATGTTGGACCGTTTAAGACTAATATTTAAATAATATCTCCTGGGCTCTTTTAATATAATTCTCATTGATATTGGTATAAAAATTATCGCCCGGTCAGAAATTTAATAAAGAAAAAAACAGAACGAAATTTACCATGGAAGTTAAGAAATTTATTTCATAAAACAGTCTCAAATATAGATAATTTACCATTATTCAAACACAGTATTTCAATTTAAACGGTGTAATTAATAACTCGCAGGTTTTCAATTCATAATAACTTATTATGTTATAATGATTATTTTGATGTAAACAATAGATAGCATTATTGAATGTTTCACAAATGGTCGTGTTCGCTAGCCAAGCAACTGAAACGATCATACTACGTTGAATTCCTACACTGCCGCAGTATTGCATACTAAGCATTGTTCTAAGATTACCCCAAGAAAAAAAAAAGAAAAAAAATGCAGATTTTTGTTTCCCAGGGCGGTATGAAAATTTAATAGATTTTTCCATTCAACTTCACGAAGTTCATTCAAAGGGTATTTTGATTTGCATAAAATATTTGTGACGAGGAGAAAAAACATTTTATTTTCTGTATAAATGTAGATAATTAAGTAGACCTAGCTCATTTATCTGAAAGTTAAATATATAATGTTTATAAATAAAATACGTTGTTGCAAATCCTCAATTTAATCTTCATGTGTTTTGAAAAAATTCTCAAAATATTGATAAATGAGTAAGAGTGAGTGACAATTTTTAATAAGAATTTTGATACTTGTTATCGGATTAAAAAAAAACAAGTTAAATCAGTTTAAAATTAAGAAGTTAAAGAGAGAATATTATTGTGATGGATATTGCCTACCCCCGTCCTTACGAATCATGTACTGGCTCCACACAGTCTTACAATGCATTATCCGCGGATGCATATGCATTACCCTCACACACCGCTCCTCCGAACCGCTTTCAGAAGAGGTAATCCGTGGATTAGCATCGGCCGTGCTCCGGTCGTGTTTCAGCCTCACTAATTCCATCTGTGGCACCGTGCTTGAATCACGCGGCGTGCCGTGTGGCAGTCGGCGGCAAGCCCGAGTGCCTCTGAGCGCCGCTGGGGTATTATAGGAGACACAGGCTGAGCACTGCAACTCTCTATGCGAGTTATGTGGTGAATGGGCCGTTGAGCAGAAACGACTCCAGTTTTGAAATAATGAGCTCGCGAGAGTTGGAAATAATATTTCGAAAATAGAAATTAGAAAAATGAGAGAAAAACTCAGTTTAAGCATCACTGCATGTGTTTTGGAAAGAAATTTAATCATCACGAAGATTTCTTTTTTTTAAAAAAAAAAGATGCTATAAAAGAGTTAAGAAGAAAATTCGCATATTTACATTAAATAAATTATATAATCGTATTTTTTCCGTACTCGATTATTTGTCCATTAATATTCTTAACAACGTTTTGATCCCCACTGTGAGCCATCATCAGGCATCTACCGACAAATAAGGCCGAATATATCATTTAAATTAATATAAATTTTACTGGTGTCATTACGATTTCTATCATTCGAATATTTGACCTATTTTGTTTGTTCTTGGAAAATATTTTAAAAAGTGGGAATTTGCATAATATTTGGGAATAACTCTAAACAACCTAATTTCAATTTAAGTGTAGATGTTGAACAATATTTAAATAGTTTTAAGTTTTATGCATGTTTAGATCAACAAGTAATACCAAAATACTTATCCCTGTTTCACAAATGTTTATTTACTAATTTATTCTTCATTATTGTTTATTTATTTTTCCATATACTAATGCAATTCTTGCTGATAATTGAAAACTTCTATATATAACAAACATAATTTTTTCGTTGCATCATAAATCCATGCACAATTTTTCGATTTTTTTTTTTTTTCAAAATCAGTAATGATTCTGAAGAGTGCAATTAATGTTTTGAAATAGTCACTATAGTTCATCAGATACATTATAATTCTTCAAAATGGAGGGATGTCTGTCAAAAAACCTCACTTGACATGTTTTATTTAAGCAATTCTTTTCACTAAAATGTTATAAAAAATGGTAGCTAATGGAACAATCACATTAGAGTACTTTTGAGTAGTCATTATAATAGTTTGTATGTTTGTGAACATTTTCAAGAACTATGGCGAACAGGTTCAGGGAAACGGATCTTCCTGTACTTTCGATAATGTCATGTGTGATCACTGATTGCTGTTTACAAGAATTTCATGTACACGACAATTCAAAATTGGATTCGCTTTAACATTAAACTCAAAACATCCGAGTAACTTCAACTAAGACTTTTGGTTCCTTGAGAATTAATAATTAATAATTAATTTCTTTGATGAGTGGAACTATGTATTTACAATTTGATTTGTCAATGAAGTGAGAATATCTTGGTCCAATAGTTTTTCAAAGTAGCCGAACCAAAAAAGGGAATCGGCTCAAAACTGTTTTTTTAAAAATCAGAATTAAAATGAAAGAAGAATTAACTTTGTTCAGTTCCGTTTAAATCTGTGGTCTGAAATGCATAAGTTGAATGAAATACCTATGAAATACTAATTTTATTGAAAAGAATACGTGTATTGCAAAAGAAGAAAATTTCTGGAAATGGTTTAAACAATTAATTTTTGTGACATTTCACCAAATTTAACAATAATCAGAATAAAAGGCACAATTTTGTTGACACACAATACTAATGCTTATTAAATTACAGTTTAGTTTTGGTGTGAGTAACAATTTGGTTTTGGTAAATTACTGAATGTAGAATTAAATTAATATTATACTTAAATCCAAATACTTAGTCCATGACGCAACATTGCAATGAATTGTACTGAACTTGAAGCCAAAAGATAATTATTTTTGGTTCTTCAGTCGGATTTGTAACTCAAACTGGAATTTGAAAGTCTAGTAAATCTGGAACCGACACATATTTAGAATTTGTTAGAATCCGTTGTTTTTAATTATGCTAAAGGATTATTAACTTTCTTCGATATACAATTGACATTTAAACCGATGTAAATGTGAAATTAACTAATCACCTAAATTTAATCTGTAAATATAATGCATGAATCATTGTACCGTACAGACTACCGCCGCCTATCATCTTATTGCAGACGACCTGTACTTAACATATCTAAAGACGTCTAGGAAAATGATGAGTGAAACAAAATATTATTTTCGGAAAAAGAATGTCTTCAACAAAATAGAAAATTGGATGATTCGCGAGCAACTTCACTGTTAACGAAACGAATTAACCATGACTAATAATTTTGTTCTAATATTAAAATTTGTGATTTGGCAATCAAAAATGTTGAAGGGACCTTCTTTTAGAATTGTTTTTATTCTTCAACTTAATGAAAAAACCTACATCATTTTCATAATAATAATAAATTTATTGTCAAAAAAGCAGTTACAAACTGCGTATGACCACGTGGAGGACAATAAACTAATTTACTCGCCGGAAGCAAGCAAGGGACCATCCCATCAATTCCGATCAAGGGCCCTAAGGCAGAGGCGGATTCAAAAGTGTCAGCAAAAATTCCTAGATAAGATGAAAAATTTGCTGCGAGTTATAATACTAATAGAATGTCAATATGTTTGTAATTTAACACAAAAAATTTATTTTACATGTACAAATTATTATCGAACTATAGATTATTCTGAGTACAGTGTTTAAAAATCATAAGAATTGAAATAACACTAAATTCACGATGTATTTTTACAATAAACACGCCCCTAGACAAAGCCTAGAGAACCTGTACAACAAGGAAAACCGGAGCAAATCCCGGGCCAATTACATCATTTTAACTTTCGATATTTAATATATGTTAAACGATACGATGTCTTACATGTAACGATGAACTCAAAAGTCTGATAAGGAAATTTTAGTGATTCCACTTCTGTCGTAATACGAGAATGTTAAATTACACTTCTTTCTTTCACGCAAATATTAATTAATTACAATGCCTACTTCACAAAGAATGTGAGAATTTCTCATGACATACGTTAATTTCGTACTATATAACTATTTCTTTAATAATCTGTAGTATACTTTTGTTGTAGCTTGAAAAGTTCTGAACAATATTTATAACGCACAATCCATAGGTAAAACATAATGAAGATATTGTTTAATAAATATTAAATTTTTATTTTTTTTATTTTTATGTCTTATGGTGAGGTTCTTCTGTCAAGGCGAAATTGTATAAATATCCAGCGTAAAATAAACAAAATCTCAGTCAATGGTCACTGTCGAAGGTCAATTAGGTCTTAATAATATATAATTATGAATTACAAAATATGTTTATTTATTAGGATTACATTACCGAAATGACTACTGACTTCGTATTTGTTTGATCTTTAGAAACATTTTCAGGTTCGTATGTGGACAAGAATCATTGAAAACATTTAATCATGAAATTATACTTCTTGAAATTCTCTTAAAAAGAATAAATGTTATTTTGACCAACATGGTTTTAAGAATATGTAGATCTTTCAAAAAAATGTTCGTTCTGCAAAAAACCGACAAGAAATTTTTAAAAATTAGATTAAAATATTTTAAGAAATTAGTTAATATTCTTTTACTAAAACACAATTTACTTTAAATATTTTGTATAATTATAAAATAATATTTTTTATGATAATATCAGTGGATGTCTCACACTTCATTTATTTATTCATTTAATATATAAAGAGCCAAAATTGTACATATGCACTGTACCTGCGATATGAAAATAAATATTTTGAGTTTAAGAAAGTATTTACGGCTACACAGCCAACAAATGTTAGCACCGAAAATATTATAACCAAATTTAGATTGTGCTAGTATTTCATGAGTGAAACCTGGAACATCTCACCAGTGAATTCTAAACCTAATCCATGTTCTGACCAAGATTGCACGAAAATCATAGCCCTACATGACATGTCTAGAGCCACGTGTCAGGGACTACCCCCTCCCCTACAACCCCCGCCCCCCATCCCACCCGAATTTGCGAGCGCTACACACACCTGTCTGCGCGTACTTCCGGTGTGTACCGGATGTGACGTGTCGGACGTAGCCCTCCCTCTCCAAACAATGGATAGTGCTTTCGCCCAACACTCCAACGAGCCACCTGGGATTGACAAGGTAATTAATGTCCGGTTAATGATCATCAACTCTTAGTTAATGGCGCCTTTACAGCCCTGTAAGATGCTATCGGCACACGAAATGCACACCTATAAATCTCTAGGCGATTTTTACTGTGGGGGACAAAATTGAAACGATACGAAGATAAATCTATAGAGAAGTAACTAGAGGACTTTGTGGTTATATCTCTGAATCGAATTACATTAATTGTTATTTGATTGAAACATCTCATTTTTAGAGATAAAGTATGAGGATATCAGTGATGTGGATTGGACATGACATTATTGAGCATAGAGTTTATTTTCATTTTGATTTTATTTTCATGCGAATGAAAATGACGTGAAAATGGGCCTCTTTTGTCATGAGTTCAAAATGATTAATATACCCAACTTTGAATTTTTATTTTGAGACCAATTTTGGCCAGCATATTGTTCCCCGCTGGTCGTGCTGGAGAGATCAACGTGAACCGTGAAAGAAAATATTTTAATTCCCCTAAGAAAACTTTTCCTAATTCTTGATTTAGGGTTCAATTATATATTTCGTGATGCAATTTTTCCTACAAGCGATTTTGAAAGAAAAAAATGCTTAAAATGCGCACTATACGAAGTTAATTTTCGAAATTGATTTTTCCCAATTGCTTTTTTTTTTTAAAATAGAAAAATAAAACTCATTGGCTCCCAATATCCAGTTTACATCGTCAATGATATATTTTCAGTATTAGAGCTTTTACTACTGAATAAAATGATTTTTAAGAAATTCAAAAAATACTATCTAGCACAACTTCTTATTAGCTTTGAAGAGAGAAATAAATCAATAAATCATTAAGTTATCATAATACGCTCTTATGTGATAATAAATAATTTGCTTCCTCAACACAAAAACGTTGTAACGTTAGAGACACACCGAGCAGAGTGTGAGGAGTAAGGAGTACCTCATTCCTCGACGCCCACATGGCCCAGTATGTGATAATTGGGTTTACGACCACCACTGGTTAACGTTAAGATAATTTTATGAGCACACCGGCGACGGCATTTATAAATACTCGATCCAAAGACCCTGGACTAGTATCTAGGTGCAGCCTCCTTGACCATCCCATCTCGATTGACGAAGCTCCTGAGCGGGAGTGGTCCTCGAGATAGGAAACTGCCAAGAGTTCTCGATAGCAAAGAGGAACGGCTACCATCGCCATGATATATTGAGCCGCTATGCTTTCCTAATGGCCACTCGCATGATTTTATGAACTGTGTTCACTTAATATTGAATGCAGAGTAGGTATTTTTTCCTGGTAACGCGAGGAAAAAACTGAAGTATATATTTCGTACAGAAACATAATTTCCAAACAAAAGGAATCGAATATAGAGATTGGTAAAATTTTTGTATTCTGTCTGGCCATTGGCGGATCCGGGAGGGGGGGCACGAATGGCACATGCCCCCCCCCTAAAAAAATAGAAATAGTAATAATGAAAAGAAGTTTGTTTTTTACTTCGTGGAAAATTTAATTATTCCATTGAATGCAACAGACAAATAAATAAAGTCTGTTTTTAAAAGATGAGTTCACAGGACAATCATATGACTTAGCTTTTATATATTTCTACTCGTATAGAGAAACCTGATCGTTGGGGTGCGATATTTCACTTTTTCTAGCTTACTCGCAATTCCGTGCCACTTATCCGCGAGATTCCGTGCCACTTAGTAATAGGAAAGTATATAGGAAATATTGACGATAAAAAAACACTCAAGTAAAAATATGACTACGAAAACGAATTATTTGAATTAGGTACTTTTTACGGCTTATTCATGAAAACAGCAATTTAAGTTAATGCAATTTAATCTAATACGTGAAGAGATGTCTGAAATTGGAGTTTTAATAAGTTAATTAGAAAAACATTCCGATGAAGGGTTTGCATTCCTTGCTATTTATTTTCATGGGTCCCTAACAAAATTAAATTCTGGATCCACCGATGCATCTGGCTTAAATGAAAATATTTTCTATGTTAGGATAAACGAAGAAAAATTAATCATTTTCTTTCAGAATTTACTGGATACAATGTGTATCAATGTATTGTGACTGTCACAGCTGTAATTTAAAAACTAAAAAAATATTCTTTCCCTTCAGGAAATGTTATTTTTTGAACCATTTTGTAGATAATCATGATTCATTCATGAAATACAGCAAGGGCCAAGATTACTAAGATTGGGAAAACTAATGTCGACAGCTTATGATGCAAACAATTTAGTGATACCGTACTCTCAAAACCTCGAAGATAGACTTTATTACAATATGGTATTTTAAGTTCCCAATATCCTGATAAAAACAAGTCAGTGGGTGAGGTAGAAGACTCCACTCTACGTAACTACAGCAGCGGGAATCATTTCAATTTCATTTGAACGGCGAATGGACAACAATTCAGATCATTTTCTCTTGCTTCGAAAGCATTTTCTTGTAACTTAAGCTTAAGTAGATTCAGTAAAGAATAAATGTCTATTCTCTTTGCGATACATAATATTATTTAATCTATTACACTAACGTTTTTGTCTAGTTATGATAATCTGAATTCGAAATTAACCAATTTTATATATCTGTGTATAGCGAGTCCTTACATAAGCATTATTAACTACATTTATTTTACTTTGCTCTTCCATATAACATTTCAATGCATTAAATTTGTACAGAGTACAGGCTTTTAATAACAATGACTCTAATGAAAATAGATCAATTGTAATTATGAGTAGTATTGCTTGTAAAGCAATGAGAAATATTTCAATACTTTCAGCATGTAAAGAGATGCCAATTCAATTCCTACAAGAATTAGAACCCACAAATTTGATCTGGAAGACAATAATGGTTTGGCATAAACCAAGATTTTTTTAAAGGCAATTTTAGAGATTTTTTTTCCTTGAAATAAATTACGAAAGAAAAAATGTCTTAATGAAAGTTCAGCAAATCAAACTCACGGCTTTTCTTCTAAGCTGAGGATTGCAAAATGAAAAAAATATTGCAAGTTGTTATTTGATACTTACATGAAGGAAAAATAATTTTTGACAATTTTTGTTTACATTTTTTGGATGTAGATAATTGTTTTCAAGTAATTTGGAGGTATCTACGTCTTACCTAAACCCCGATTATTTTATTTTCTAAAAATGAAATTTCCCCCACGAATGATGATTACTCCTGGGGATTACGGATATTTTACACAAAATACTATTATTTTTCGGAAATAAATAATAAACACATTCTTTTGTAATTGTAGATTTCGTACGTGGACGCATCGGGATGTCCATGTGGGAAACGAGCCCGCAGTTCGCTTACGTGCCGGGGTTCCCCTGAGCCGCCATCTCGTCGGCCGCCGTGGCGGTCACCCAGGGATCTCCTCTGGGTGGCGAGGTCGACTGCTGACCGGTGACCAGCGGAAGACAAGAGGCCACTTCCACTAACACTACGTCTCTCATCCTTCGCCATCTTCGTGTGCCGCCATGTGTCGTGTGCGGAAAGATTGGAAGCCGAGATATGAAGATGAGAAGTTTGCTATGTAAATGACCCACGCGTCCGTCAATGATGAGGCTAACATTGTGTTAGATATATTAAAGTTCATGTTGGACAAGATAAGGTTGAAAATTTCTTTAGTGATACCTTGAAAAATTTCCGGGCCATTATTTTGATTTCAAATTATTGCATTTCTGAAAGACATTTTAGCGAAATGTCACCAATATATTGTTTATCGTAAAATTCTAACTCCAGAAACTAGTCAATCTACACACTTCTTTTGAAATGAAAATTTGCTCATTCAAATAATTCTGTAACATATTAATTAAATTAATTCGTAAAACAAATCATTTCATATCACGTCTAAAATATATTTCACTTTGGGAATTTGCAAACAAATAATAACTTAGAATTTCAGCATAACTTACTTTTCGACAAATTATATTATTTCCCTATTACCGATCTCACGAAATAATCAAAGATAATTTTTCTGGGGTTAGAATTGCTACCCCGAGGGGGAAAATCATTTTATTCACAAATATTTCCAGCATGAACGAGTTATTTGGAAATAAAACACTACAGTAATAGTTACAACGCATAAAAATGTAAAATAATAGTATGCATCGGAATCTTAAAAAATAAGTGTTTAAAAAGTAATATAACTAAATTGTTGGTTAAAGAAATGTGTAAAATTAATCATTTACAAAATAGGAATTTTGTGTAAACAGCAAATAACAAGGATGTTTCAAAGAACTTATTTCGATAATATGTAAATAAATTTTGTGAAAAATTAGAAGGAAATATAAGATTGTATGATATTTTTATTTGATCTTTCAAAATTAGATAACCTGAAACATGTTTTAATTCCACTGAATTGGGCAAAATGAGGGAAAATTCTATCCATAGCAGAATTACTACACAAACTCCCATGATACATGAATTTTTAATAATTTTTGTAGCCATTTTTTCTTTAAATTACCAGTTCCTGTTTATCAGCACTGAATAATATTCAAGAAATGCTAATTAAAATATTTAGTAGAATATTATTTACTCCAATTCATAAAAAGGAATAATTGAGGTCCAGATCTCAGCAGTTCGACATTATAATTGAGAAAATCGCAATATTTTTTCTAGATTCTTTCATTCAAGGTAATGTTTTTCTACTTGTACTAATTTAATTTTCCAAATGAATATAACAGTAATTAATATTTTTTTTTGCTTCCAGTATAAACATGTAAGGATGCCTGCGTGAGTTTGTCATTTTTATAGAAATAAAAAACATTTATGACTCTTAAAACTAACATTACTATAATAGCAGCACATATATTCTAGTTAAAGCCAAAAGCAATGTGAAAAAAAGTTCTAATAAATGAGTGCAAAAGAAAAAATAGTATTTAAGATGTTAAGTAAATAAAAAATATACAATTATCTATTCAATTATAATACTGGGACAAAATATTTTTAGCTACGTATTAGTATAATGCACTAAGTAAATTAGACAAAGCAACTACATTTATAGATCTTCTTGGCTTATTTAAGATTTAAGGGCAGCATATTATCCATTCTAAGATTCATACATTGCATCTTTAGAAGTGAATTAAAATTTTATGTTTCAACTTTGCCATTGAACGTACTTACAAATTTTTGAGAGGTATCTGTCAAAACTACGCCCAAATTCTGAAACACAATTAAAGGGTTGTTCGTTTCAGAATTTTGCACTATGATTTTTAAATCGATTTCATTGTCATATTTAAACAAATCATTTGATTAGATTTATATAATTGTTAAATTTCAGAATTTAAATTTAATTAAGTTGAGACTTTACTAGAAAGGCTGCTAAATATTATGAGTAAAGTAATAATAACAAGTAATTACAGAGAACCTTTAGTATTAAAATAATAATTCCAAATGAATATTATTAAAAGCACTTCACAAAAGTAAATCACAAATAACAGCTTCTTTATTATCCTTCTGCTATGTTTTTTTTTAATTCGTGCACATATGCAGAAATATACGAGTGCAAATACTTTGGGTTAGTTCTGCTTTCAATACATTATTGGGTAATATATTGGAAACAAAATATTGCAATCATTAAGCGGATTGGATGAAATGCGACCTTCAGGCTAATTGCAGGAAGAGAAGAGAAATCATTTGAACCGACCAAGCGGGTGGAGAGATGCCGGTCGCCGAGCATTCCATTCCCCGTCACTTTGCGCTAGTGGTGCCGAACAATGCCGCGACCCACTCTCAGCTGATTTTTGAAATCCTTTAAGCCTTTACACCACCCTTGGAGAGGTCGCCGGCATTGTCTCCTCGNACCCTTGGAGAGGTCGCCGGCATTGTCACCTCGAAAGAAACTCGCCCTCACCCTTTCTAGCAAGCATACCACACCAAATACTTCACGTTACATCATTTCAGTGGCAGATTCTACAGTGGGTTGTTCCCGACGCAGTAAAATGGCCGTCCAGATTCGCGGGCGGATGGGCGGGCGGGGAGGGATGTTTACGAGGAGAAGCGGGGGCGGAAATAATTGCTTTCCGTTGCACGGTAGTTTTTGACACTTTTAATATGACATTTACCGCCACTTGGTGGCTCCCAGGGGCCGTTCGCCTAGAGAATCGGCACGCTCGGATTTAGGCCTATTCCACACACAGAGGACTGTTATTGAAACGGTATTTAGCCGCCTTTTTCCCACATCAGGAGGGATCTTATGGAACTTTTATACAGGGGAATAACCACTGCGAGGATGTTGCAATGTAAACAAATATAAACGCTATTATTTACTCCAAAATCTAATGGAATATGAGGACGCAGAAGATATATACAGCTCAAGGGTATTGAAGCACATGATTGAAGCATGCCCCTAAATCTACAGAAAGCCACGAAGAGTGGTTGTATCTACAGGAAGGGTTTCACTACACAATTCGGAATACTAGTACACTACGGGGGGTAAACGAAGCTACGGATGTTGGAACTGACCTTGTAGCGAGCCCTGAAGCTGACTGAGATCTGTGGGAAGAACGGAATGCAGTGCGTTAGGACAGAGAAAATGAGCGCAGCAGACTTTTCGAAGGGAGGAAGGTGTGGGAATGGGAGAGGTCGGTCGCGCAGCGCGAGGCTCACCCGTGATGGACATCCAAGGATACCGCGGGATGTCTGGCAGCGGAGCAGGCGCCGAGGCTGCGGTGGCGGCGCCGGGCTGCGAGCAGGACGACAAGGGGTCGTTGGCAGCGGCTGACGCGGCCGCCGCGTGCTGGTAGAATTGCGCCGCCGCCGCCATCGATGCTGAGGACACCGCGGAGACGCTGCTGCCGACACCCGACACAGCGCCGGCCACTGCGGCCGCCGCCGCCGCGCCGTTCTGATGGTGATGGCCCAAGGTGTAATTCACCATGGACTCGGGGGGCGGCACGCTGTACCGACAGCTCTTGTCGGCGCCCACCGCCGCGTCCACGGCCGCCGCCGCTGCCAACGCCGCCGACGGCGACGAGAACGCGGCACTGGGCACCATGGACCCCGAAGCGGCTCCGAACGCCGCTGCCGCCGCGGCCTGTTGCTGCGCTTGGTGATGGTGATGCGCCGCAGCCGCCGACACGTAAGGGTACATGCGCCCCGCCGCCGCGGCCGCCACCGACGCCGCCGACGCTCCCGTGGGCGACGCCGACGCCGAGCCGCTGTGTTGAGGCGAGTTGGACGACGACGACGGGCTGTGTGTGGCGGCGGATCCCAAAGACGCCGCGGCCGCAGAGCCGTAGTCCGCCGCAGCGGCCGAAGAAGCAGACGCCGCAGCCGCCGCGGAGAACAGCGATGACGGAGACACGCCCGACGCCGCGGAGCCCAACAGCTGCTGTTGATGGTGCTGGTACAGCTGATGGTGGTACTTGGGCAGCATGCTATCCAGCAGGAACTTGGAGCTCATGTTCACGGGGCGCGGCGAGCAGAGGAACAGCGGCTGAGAGTGGGCGATTAGGCGGGCGGGATGCTCACGTGGTAATGGTGGTCAGTGCGAGCGAGGCGCGTCGCATTTCCTACCACGCCGCGCCGCGTGCTGCCATGGCTGCGGCGGAACGCGTCGCCTCGCCTCGCGTCCACGTGCGCTGGGCTGCAGATGCACCCGCGACGACAACGCGCCCACCGATCGACTCGGCGCCACGCACCACGCTCGCGTCACCACACCTTTCGCTCGTCAACGACGCAAAAAATGCAGCTCGCTTTTTTCCTCTTCTTCTTCTTCTTCTTGTCCTTCCTCCTCGCCTTGTGGCCGACGCCGCAGCGAGCACTGCTTCGCGCACTTGCTCCAATCCTTTATGGGCCGTGTATGCCCCGTAAGGCTATAGCCGTTCTGTCTATGCCTTCAACCAACTAAATGTAACCCCTTACAATAATGGCGTTAGCGCTGTGTGTTTCTCCTCCCGCCCCCGGCGCGCGCACCCCCCCTACGCGGTGCGCCCCTCCGCCTCCCCTCTCCTCGGCGCCGTCCCCCACTCCACGCGGCCGCGCGGCGCCCTCTGCCTGCTTCTCCGCTTCTGCTGCACGCACACCGACGGCGCAACGCGCGCGCGCTCGTAGCCGCTGCAGGAAAAAGGCAGCGGCGGCCCCCTTCAGCCACGCCAAGGCTTCCCCTCCGACCGCCGCCGGCGACGGCTCATCAGGGGAAGGCGGCGGCACTTGTAAATAACGTCAGCCAATCACGAAGCAGGTGTCTCCGAAAACAGCCAATCAGCGTTTAGCTCCGGGAGTTGTCACACGCCGCGAGATGAATTGGCGAGGGGTCGCGCACGGGCGCAGTTCTCCAGAGGCTCTCGACGTCTGTCGGGCGGCGAAGCGACGCGCGTCTCCACCGGACGACGTCCACGGCGTGCGTCGCGAGTGAAACGTGTCGGCGCGGAGGACGGCGGGTCGCGGTTTGCACATCGGTCGTGGCGAGACGCACGGGAGATGGTCTTACGCTCGGGGAGGGAGGGGAAACCCCACTTCTTGCGGGTGTTACTGGGCAGCCACAGCGGTGCCATCTCTCGGTGGAGGAGACAACTACGCACAGCGCGAACGATGCGCCGACAATAAGGGATTGATAGCGGGTTCGTAAAACGAGAGGCGGGAATTCTTGTGGTGCGCGGGGGTTATGGTGAGGATGAGCTTCGGAGGACACTCCCACTTGTATTGCTTGCTGTAGGTTCACTTGACTGAACTGAGGATAACAGAATAACTGATGAGAATAGGGCTTGTGTCTCTTTGCATTATCAAAGATTCGTCTCTTCACTACTTTTAAAATATTTCACATAACACTGTCAAAACCAATTCTCAAAAATCAAATTATGTAATGACAACACAGTACGACACGGAAGAAACATGTAAAAATTTATTTATTTTTTATAATTCTCCCATCGAAGCAATTTTAATATATTCTGATGAAATGTACAGCAAAACAGTATATTTATCCATTTTAACTCTCAATTCAGTACTAAGACACTCAAGAACAAAACAATTCATATTGAAAATAGTCACTTAGTACCATTCATTACATCTCTTACAATATATTGCAATATTTTAATAAATGTTTCAAGCATCACATAAATATTATGTAGTGTGGGCAGCCAATAAACATGCAATTTTTTTAAATAGTATACGGCAATTCTAATCTTTCTTTATGACATGAATGGGAAGTAATATGTACAGTGTTTGGAAATCTTATAATGCATTCCTCGTTACATGGGACTTCGATTGTCGTGAATAGTACACCAAAACAGGCTTTCGCATATAAATACCATGTCCTTTATATACTTCATTCTATTGGTTAAATAAACTCTATTTTGTTTTCTTCAAAAATGCTCCACGAATATAATTCTCTTCCACGTGCATGATTCGAAGTTGGAGCGAGCTTAAAACGAAGAAAATTCTGTTTCCATTCCTTTCAATAATGATGAAACTATCATAAAATAACATAGTATATACGTATTGTGGCGCATTGCTACTGTTAACTAAGTAAAATCACAGAAGGAACGGATCAAACATTCAGATCACTATGTTAAGACAACACACCATGCAACCTAAATTTACAATGAATTCCAAACATTAATCCTAGATATATACTTATGTTATATTTTGAATATAAGGACATTGAATATGATAAAGATAACAAAAGATCCTGATAGAAAAATATTTTCATCGTAGTCATATAATATGTTCTCGATCCATTCAATAAGATCGTATTCAGTTGCTTTTACTATTCTCATCAGGGTACACGATGTTGCTTATAAGACGAAATAAACAGATTGAAATACAAATAGCGCGATGTTGCTTATGGCCGTAAATGAAACGCTATTTTAACGTTAGGTGAGTAAAAACTAATCTGATAAATTGTCCATTTGTTGTAGAATGAAGAACTCAGTGTAACTGAAGAGTGTAGTTCTATTTCCCGGGACATTTCTTAAGTACATCCAGTAACCAAAGGGTAACTGAAATGCTACATATAAATATTCAACATAAATTTAGCTTGCTAAAGAAAGGTAAGAAAAAAAATTATTACGTTGTCTAGAAATTGATAGAAAATGAAACGACAAGAAAACAAAACATTTATTGAAACGATTAGCCAGCATGAGAAACAAATTAATGAACCAGCATAGTTTTCATATATTAAACTATGTTTTTCTCACCAGCATTCCACTATTTTCTGCAGTTTAATGTTGAAACTTGAGTACAAAAATGCTTGATTCGTTTTCATAACGTCATGCAAACGACGTTGAATCGCATAAACAAAACACACACAACTTTGAAGAGTTTTAGTGAAAGTAAAGCACATTTCTATGTTTTGTGGAAAATAATGTTTGAAAATGTATGCGACATTTTAAGTTGTCAATTAAATATTCACACTAATCGCTTTAGAATAAAGATGCGATAGCTAGAACACAACATTTTCCTAAGGGTAAACTGCTAATTATTAAACACACAGTTTGTCGTGTACGAAATCTTGGTACGTAAAATCGAACGACTCTAGGAGCTGAAAGTGACATAGAGGATCGGAGACAAATCTCCCTTCCTCAACCACCAGTACGCCAGACGAATTCAAAACATACGCAAGAGGTAAGTAAGTAGTGGGGTCCCAGTGAGGCAGGGTGGTCCGCGCTCCTACGTTTAGTATGCCATAGCAGCAACATCCACTCACTACCTGTTGTCCGGAGCCAGCTGTGGATATGGAGGCAGCCAAAGACGATCCATCACGAATGGTCGTGATTCACACATCGCGCCAAACGTAAAACCTG
>NNCF01127851.1:373837-392767 GCA_002313205.1 Laupala kohalensis | reverse complement strand
CTGAGGTTAACACAATTCACTGAGGAGAAAAATTCACAATATTTTGTATTCTTAACTTAATACTTAATTCACATACTTATTTCGTATATGGAGAAGATGTGTGATAACTACGACCAGATGAAAAGGACGATGGCCGGGAATCGAACCAGGAATCTCGTGCTTTGGTCACAAGGGTGTAGAGATCAATACTACATTTATTTTTATTAAATTATGCCATACTTCATCATACCTTTCACCCCATCAATAAACGACAAATAAATAAGAAAATAAAGAATGCAATGAAAAACAAAAATTCACTGATAGTGGAATAAATTTAAAAACTGGTAATAATCATTTTGTAGATAACTATATCTGTACCGAACCCACGAGAAGCTGTTTTACTTAAATTCATGGTACTTTTTTTCGTGAGTAAAAATAGTACCATATTTTAGTTTAATCTTCTCCACAGGTTTGTATGAGATATTTAATCACTTTTCTTCAATAAAATTTATATTTTGTTATAGTAATGAGGAAATGTGTTTGAGGATACCTTTTTAATTGACCTTTTTCTAATTTCCAATTTTAAAAAGATGTTTAAGTACCTTATTAACCTCAGTCGAATATATCATTTAAAATGACTTGGAGCTCAAGATTATTTATCATTCGTAGTTTCTTGAAAAAAAATAAGGTTATCATTTTTGATTCTTTGCTTAGTGTAGAAAGATATATTTAATGACTACTCCAACAAAATAAACAAAGATACCCAATGAATTTTCAAATAATACAATTTGTTGTCAGAACTGCAAAAAAACAATTGGGATTCCAAAAACGAAGATCTTAATATATGTATCTTTAAAGTGCTAATCTGTATCAGCTGGTTGAACAACAGGGGATTCGAATCCCACCAAGGAAACGGGGTTTTCTTTCACGTCTCAACATCGAGACTTGACCATCAGAGTGTAAAGAAGAGGACCGGGTTATTCTTAACGGCCGCATCTCCTCTATGTGCCGACACCTACAACTAGTGAAGCTCTCAGCACTGCGAATCTCTAAGGGATGTATCGAAACCTGGACTCAGTTTGACTTGATCATTTGTATCCAGAATTTCAAAAATTAAGGAACTGATTTTTTAATTATCCAAGTTCATTGATAACAATGTCTTAGAATAGTTAGTGAATTAATCTTCCTTTGTAAATCATACCCCGTAAAATTTAATTTCTAAGCTATATTTTATTTGCGTGCCATTTCTGTAAGTGAATTATTCGAAAATTTTGTAATTTCATAATTATTATGTAATATTGTTGTTTTCGCTACTCATGTTCATCAATATACCATCCTGCTTGGGTTTTTGTTGGGTATTACTCAATTGCCGAAGGTTTCACCTTGAATTTTGCTTCACAAAGTATTTCATTTATCAATTTTTTTTTGAAATATTGATGAGTTTTAAATTTTCTTACATTGTCAGACTGAAGAGTGGATCTTCTGGTCTGAGTCTCGCCAAATGAAAACCCTCTAACTTTCCTTATTATTATTATTCATTGAGCAGACAACGAAAAAAATGAACAAATTAGTTATTTATTTAAGCGTAATTGACATAAAAATTCAATATTGCGTTTGGTGACGTAAAATAATCGCTTTTTTACAATTAATCATCTAACAATAATATATAAAAGTTGTTCGTAATTATGATATTCGCAGCACCAGATTCTCAAAAAAATATGCAATATGAAAAATTAAAGTTTATTTTTCTAAATATATTTCACGTATTCAAACAAAAAACGTTTTTACCGAGATTGTAATGTGAATTATGGGCAACAGCGCATAGACCGTGAAAATTAATTTAGCTCCCAACATCAGTTCTTGTAAAGCTCACGGCTGTAACAAACAAACCCCTAACGACCGACCGACCAAAGAGAGAATTTCTACACGGTCAAGCGAAATGAGAAAGGTCACGTTAAAAATATTTATGTTTTGTCGAAAATTTAGTGAGTTTAATATAGAGCATATGAATTTTCAACATGTTGAACTGTGAAAGTATATGTATTACCTGGTAATCATGTAAATAGATCTCTTGAGCTTAGAATTGTTTCCGATTATAATTCAACTTGTTTCAACTAAACAAATAATGGAAAGATAGCTTATACAAAGCAAAGGGACGTTAAGGATTAATTTCTGGGAGGGGTATCATGATCTTCTAGGGAGAGTCGAAGGAATGTGGACAATATGAAGGTCCAGCGGTGGGTGCTGGACCCCTTCCGTGGAAAAATGTTTGGATTTATATTTATACCACATTAAGAAGATTCCCATTTAAACAAATAAAGAATAATAAGAAATGAAAAAGAAACAGAAAACTTGATGTACTTTAACATGTTAACACATAATTAGTGAATATTTTAAAATAAAAATTCATTAAGTGATTACTTTAAAGATATAGTCTTTTTTACCCCTTAAAAATTAATTATGATACCACGAGGTTGTCCTACATTCAAAGTTTCCAATCGTTAATCTTTATGAAACATATAAACGAGTTATAAGGTACATTTTTTTAAAAGGATTATTCTAAAAAATAAATTACATGCAATGCGTCAACAACAAAAACTGCTCAAGTGAAATCATATTCTTCCACACATTCATGCTTACATTTTTTTCTTTCTCATTTCCTCTATCACTCGTTCTCATAACCAAAGTGTGTTAGTTTCAAGACTGCTGATATTTAGTTTCATGTCAGCAAGTTATGATCTTTCCAATTGAGTGGAAAAAATTCGAACCGAAAACGTCTTTCAGTCATAAAACTAAAATGGTCAAATTTATGTCATTGCTGCGTTTTGATGTATCGGTAAAAACATCGGATTCGGGGGGGAATGTTAATGACTACAGAGTTGATGTTTACTGCGCTACCATTCAGTCCTCGATTGTAATTTAGTAAACCATGAAGAAAGAATTAATTTTCCTTCTCACAGAAAGCTTCTTAAATCGAGGCTTGAGGGAGATGCTTGAACCAGTTGAGACCTCCCCGTGAGTGGACCCCTGATTTATCAAGACATCACTACTACGATTTATTAACTTCATAAATTACTAATACAGAGAAAACAATTAGTGAAATAAAGAAAGGTCAAATAAATTCTTTAAAAAATCATCATCAATCCTAAGAAGCTAAATTTCACATTCATAGTAAACAGGAATGCAACTTCAAATGTTACCAGTCCTTATTTTCAGTGTTTCTGGTACAAAAGATAAAATGTCCCGATTTCTTGAAGAGCTACTCTCCTTCATTGATATTCCCCAAGGTAGCGTTATGAATGATAAGTGAGTAGAGTATCACATGGGAAATAGAAATATCACAACAAGAAACCAGAATAAAAATCATGCAATAAACCGAAATATTTTTTTAAATTTCTGAAACCAATTTAGAATGTTTGACATATTAAAACAATAACAAAAGTTGTTTCAACGTATACGAACCGTGCATGAAAACTACTAGTACTCAACGTGGTCATGAAGAAAAATGATGACCCAATAGACTACTCGTGACACTGTTCCTGTACAGTGTGACTGAAACCTGTGCGCAATCAAAATTTTATTTAGACCTGACGTACAAGTAACATTGAAAATAAGAAATCTCCCCGATATATTACCCCATAAGATATTATTGAATTCTGTATAACGGCACATTACTGATCCAGGGAGATGGAACCTGGATGGGGCGATGACCCAAATGCAGTGTCTGCGGGGTAAAAACCAACAGTGAGTTCAATGACTCGATTAAATAAAATAACTTGAAAAACAAATAAGCAATCAAATTCAATAATAATAATGTCAAGAGCAAATAAAAGTTGTTTTATTTGGCAATTTTTTTCCCTAAGACAATGAAATTAATATTCAAATTTCTTCATCTATTTCGAAAAATGTCGATTTAGAATCAAGTTAAAAAGTAAAAAAAATGTGTTCCAATCTCGGTCATATCTGATACTAGGTAGATATTGCTAGTATCAGATATTTATTTTTAATCATATAATTTTTATATACGATATATTTGTTTTTCTCACCAATTTCTGAAACAAAATTTTGAAGCGTATCAAACAATTTTTTTGTTATTTCCCTCTAACATGTTTTCCCTCATACCTGTAACTTACTATTTTTATAGCATTCAATGAAAATTTGATTCGTGGTGTAACTCACGTCCAAAAATCATTTTTGTCCACATGTGCTTTATACTAATTTAATGTATATATTCGGTCAATTTATGTATAACCATTTGACCATTTTATTTTAACTGCGCGACATAGGCATTCGAGCAAATTCCAGACGTACTATAAATATTGTACGCCATTTGTTGCGTTCTTGTGACAACAATGTCTCATAGAGTGGAGCCTCTTTAACTCGAAATCCTCTCAAAGACAAAGAAATTAGCCATTTCCTTCCGTTGAGGTACAAAAAACCCTACGAGTCGAATTATTTAGACGCTATAACTCAAACTGAATATGATTTCTCTATATAACTCGAAGAACAAATCTAGCGGACTATATATCTCAAAACACAGCAAAATGTAAACTTTGTGGCCTCTGTAAATCAAATTTTTTTTTCGCAAGACTCTCCAACTCACAGCAATAGTTTCGTTGTCGTCAATAATCAATTCCAAGAAATGATTTCGTACTTTCATCGAAAGATGTAGTGATATCGAGGACGATATATTTAGTGCCTTGTTTGCAATCGAAAATTGACTGAAAATGTGTTAATTCCTTGATTCACAAGCAAATTACAGGTTTCGTTTAATATGTGCATAGTTTCAAGTTGTTCCTTTACCATAAAATAATATCTATACAAGTTATTGTGTACAACACGAATATGGTAAAATAAGTCTTTAAAAGTTTCTATTTTTGACTTGAATAACATATGCTTCTATAAGTCGAAATCGATAACGTTAAAAACTCCGTATCTCGAAATTCTCTATAACTCGTTAACTCAAAAATAATAACCTTTCCCTTGAAGTTCGAGTTAAAGAGGTATTTAGTTCGTGATTTATCATCCGCCATAATCACTTTAATTACAAATTCAAAGGTTTTCATGCATCAATCCATATAGGCGCTACACACAGACACTTGATACACTGATATCTTAATATTTTCCATTGTACAAGTATGAAAGTGCTCGCAGTGGTTTATCTTGGATCAGAAAACTTGTATATCTATGCAAAGCTCACTTAATCGAAGATTTTATATACTATCTCCATTCACGAGCTTTAAAATGCAGATTTTTTTTATATTCACTTGCTTTATTTTTACATTTCAAACTGTATTCAATATTTCATCTCTATTGAAAATTTGAACGTATAAAATACGTCTATTTGAAAAAATTAGTTCATTTATATCATTCATTGAATTTTTAACTCAAAAGTTTTATAATTTAAGGAGCTTTTATAGACAACGTTTTAGCCAGAATTTTGACCATAATCAAATATTTACATAAAAAAAGGTAGTATCCCAACAATATTGCACGAATAAAATGAATAATTTTTATTATCCACAATAACAGTAAAAGAAAAGTAGAAAAAAATATAGCAAATTATAGCAATACTTAGGTTTCTATATGCATTTTCTCTTTTTCTTCTTGGGCTTAACTCCTATCCGAAACGTTGCGCGGATAAATGTACTCAGTGTCTGGAAAAAAATGTTAAATTTTATATAATAATAATGATAGACGTAAACTATTCTTGGTTAGACTAAAATTCCACAATGTAGGAAACAGAGCAAGTAAATCCCTACCCCATCTTCTAGCATCTGCCAGTCATCTTACGTCAGATGCCTTATCCACTCACAACAATCTGAGCGATGGAGCCAAGTTGTTTGGCTGTGCGCTCCTCACGCCTTTATAGAGGTTGTTTCCGTCACGCGGCATAATATGAGGAGGAGGAATAAATTAGTTATCTGAAGCACTGAGAGGGAATCTGTATTTCTCGTTCAGCTTCATTGCATTGTGGGAAGATCCTTGATCCCACTCGGAGTGACACGCAGAGGCCAACCTCCACACCCTCTACTCTACATCTCGCTCAGGGGAATGCGAGGAGGGTCCATGAAATAGACGTATAATGAGGATTGAGGTGATAATGATTAAGTTAAAGAAACATGCTGGGGAAGGGAAGAGAATGGAAGATAATAAAAGAAGAGTGCCAAAAAACATCCATTGGTATGAAGGAAGGTCGAAGTTAAGTCTGCAATACGTATTTTTAAGCGGATCGTTCTAGAAAAAATGCAGATTTTTTTAACAGCGAGAGATGTACCAGGAGAGGGGGGAATTTACCCTCTGCAGTGGTCGCGCGATTATCAGTGGAAGTAATTTTTCATATACGTAGTATATAGAAAGTATTGTAATCGTGAAATAATTCGAAAGCNGGCAATGCCTGATTCAGAAAAAGTTGTTTTTGACTTAACGTTCGTCCGTCTGACTGTCCGTCTGTGCGCAGCGACTCTGAGTAAATGGATGAATCAATTTAATTCGCATTTCGTATTTACGGTAGAATTTACATGTTGTAGATGCACGTACTCTATTTTCTTTACTGTAAAACAAAGGGTACTTCACATGAAAGTCAAAGTACCCTTTCGAATATTCCTCATAAAACGGCTCCATCGATTTTGCTTAAATTTTATGTACGTAAGGCACAATTAGTATGCATTACATCCGCATTAGCGGTATTTTGCTTGAAACTTTGGTATAGACGCAGCAAAATAATTTATGTCCGCTACACATACACATTAGTTTACTGTTTTAAGAAGCTTGAATAATATTTCGTAGTGTAAATGGGCCAAGCAAACGCAGAATACTCTTCTCGTAAACTGAAATGAAAGATACGATAATGATAAAATACATAGGAGGACAGAAAACGCACTGCAGATATAAAAAACCATAAATTTCTGTCTACAACGAAATTACATTTACATTACACTTTTACGATACTTATAAAACTGATATGTCGCTATATGTTTTGAAATAATAATCTGAATATTTATTTTACTTTCAAATTTCAAATAAAAGACTGTAATAGGTTCATCTAGCAACTTTGAGCATGAACTGAGCACTGGAAGAGGACCAAACTATAGAGGACGAAGCCAGAAATGACCCTTTCACTATTGAATTTTTTCTCACTCTATGCTGCAGACGGAGTAACGTATATGAGAAAGTATGTACAACGGTTTTGCAGCTCTAGTGCCTAAATGTTTGCATAGAAACAAAGAATGCGTTGAGATAAATAAACTTAAATATGCATGATAGTCTAGCCTCTATCTCGCGCCGTTTTCTTGGAATTCTGTAACAAGTGTGTTGGATGACACGCGACATTCACTCGATGTATTCTGTCCTTTAATAATATTGTAAAGTGTATTTTAAGAACATCTTAAATATGCAAATTGAATTTATAGACAGAAAGGGGTTACTTTCGTGGTAATTCATAAAAAGTTGTAAGAAATAATCATTAATAGTGCTATTGCAAAATGGACATCAGACGTCATCCACGCAACCTCTGAGGCTCCATTCGGAAGCGATCAATTTCGTAAGTACTTCTCATTGGTGTACATTATTTAACGAGCAATTTATGTATGAAAAATTCGATTGGTGACATTTTTAAGATTCTTATTAATCCCAAAAAGTCAATAAAATATTGTTTGTTATATTTTTTAATTTAAATTTTTACGCCGAATATGGATCGCGACCTATCAGAAAGGATTCGCAGGCGCGACCAATGCAGGGTTTGAGAAAACGCGAAGACGATACGGAGATAGAGTATAAGAGAAGGTGCGTGGCGGAGAAAGCAAGAATGTGGGAAGAAAGAGGGAATAAGGTCGGGATAACGTATTTCTAAGTGGTGCGAATCATCCCACTCGTTCCGAGTAAACTCTGCGTCTCGGAAGATCCACATCTAAGGAACACACGACGTGGTCCTCGGGCGACGATAACGTACGTGGATGCATAGCGCTCTCCGCGACGACGTCCGGCGATGAGCAAAGGAGATAGAGGACGAAGAATGGGGTGAAGCAGACGCAAGATTGGTCAGTGGTCACGCTTAGAAGAGAAGAAGATAGGGATGAAGGACAAGCAATTGAAGAGACCTTGACGCTGGCAACATGTTTAGAGAAAAATATCAACTACCAACCAAACCATAAAAACATAAATTACATCAAAAAAGAGAAAGGATTTTCACCTTAAATGATATAAAATATCTTTAAAAAACTACATTTCAGAGGACATTTATTTATTCTTTAATTTGATGTGACAAGACCGCAAAATGTTAATGTACACTTGATACCTAGCGGGAAAGAAAGATTTTTTTCTGTCAATTCTGAAGAAGATTACGAAGACTTCTTGGAAACATCTATTGCTGTAATACAGGTTTTTTTTAAATATTTCAAAAATCGCCATATCCTATACGTTTTGATGTAAAAGAACACTAAATGTTTTATGTTGCTTATTTCTCATGTTAACGAATATATATCTATAACTTACCTCATCTGATGATGGTTTAAACCAGGGATGAAACGAAGGGGTCTATTAAGGAATAAATATTTATGTACAATCTCTTTTGTTTTTTGTTTTGCAAATATTAATTCCATATTACTACATGTACACATGTATACTGATAGAGCAATAGGTTTGGGAGGTAAATGATTCCTAAAACTTGATCTTCAGAAATTAATATCTGCAAATAATTCGTTCTTTTGAGCGGCCTTCCAAAAAGGAATTCAAAGTAGAGCAGCGATAATTGACTCATCTCTAGAAATAATCCTATCTAATGTTCATTTAGGTACGACAGCTCTGCTTTCATTGAACTTTAAACTTAGCTGGTGAATTCACGTTGCTCGTGCCAGAGCTCTTGTGACGCGCCTCGCTCGAATAATGTGGACGAGGTGAGAAGACAGGGGCAAGAGAGATATTTTCATTTCAAATTTTAAACTTAATTCTAATTCACGCCACAGGACAGCTGAAGTTATTCATACACAAACACTGAACATTTCTTTTCATTAATACTACTTATATTATTGAATGAGCATGTTTATCATTCAACTTCCTATTGTCATCATTCTTCTATCATTATTGATCAATGACAACATTAAAAAAATATATGAAGAATAGTAACCATGTGCATCTAGAACAAGAGATATTTATGTTATATTTTTATAAAGTTATATTTTTAATACTGTTGAATACATTTTTAATTCCCGAGAATTTAACATTAATGAACAAGTATTTAACTAGTATTAAAATAAATGATAGTATCTGATCACTAGAGGAAAAATTAAATAAGATACAATGTTGTCACATAGTGTCGCTAGTAAAAGAACTGTGAATATAGCAATGCTTCGTCTTTGGACAGGAGTGACCCTTAGAAAGTAACAGTAAAGAAGAGCATGGAATTTTTAATACTTCTGACCACATTGATATAAATATTGTACTACTATTAACCTCCATTATATTATTATTATTATTTTAATTTGTCACTACTTCAACGTCAAGTCGAAACCTTGCGTTCTTCAAAGCACTAAATAAATGGGATTCGAGCACCATAAACTCGTAAAGTCTTAACTTATTTATTTATATTAAGATAACTTCACACTGTTAAGCCAATAGCCATATAGTGGATTGATAACATAATAATTTACATTTCCAAAATGATACACATGAAAGTAAGTAGGGAAACATTATGTTTACGATCTGACACAGATAAATTATCTTCGAATTATAATTTCATTAAATTGTGTCGTTGAATTTTGATTTTTTGTTGTTGATGTATTAGTTGTTAACAGTTGTCATGTTGTCTCCATAAAGTATTTTTTTTCTATTCATTTTAATATCTGAGGATGAACTGAAAGCACAGGTTGAAACGTCGTGCATTATACGACAAACAAGTGTTCTTAAAATGTCGTTATGTTAAAAAATAATCATAATTACATTTTGAAGTTTTAAAAATGCAACTAACTTAACAAAACAAAAACAACAACAAATAAACCACGTATGGTCACTCACTACTTCGTGACTTTGTAAAAAACAGTAAGAAACATTCTACACTTGAAAGATTTAATGTTGAACCACTAGATGCCTGAATATAACTGAGAGAGTTATAAGAACACTCCCTTACAACGAGTTAAAAAAAAGGTTTGATGAGAGGGAAATAATCAAAAAGTCTGGACAGGGGAGACATNAGCAAGACTATGAATCACTCCTTTGAACTAAACCATTGATAGAGATTGAAGAAAGCAACGAGTTAAGATAAGATGCAAACTCCCAAATCCACAAAATGCAGGACTCGGCACTATTGTCGACAGGGCAAACTGCTCAGAGCCGCATTTTGCCGAGTCTCATAATGTTTGTTGTTCTATGCGGCGCGAGATAAGTGACGGGCATCGATTATGCGCGAGATAAGTGACACATTGCTGAATGATTAACACAGTGTTTCTAAATGCATTGAGGGAGAAAATTAGTTACAAATAAAGCTATTCCTGACTATATGTGTGATCTAATTTTTGCACTAAAATGCAATACGATAAAAATAATATTATTGTTTTAAGAAAAATTTACTACGTAGGCAACGGCGGGAACACTTTTTTCTTTTCACACTTTTTTCCCCCACGCTTTTAGCTCTTATTCACACAAAAAAAATAATTCAGGTCTTAATTTGGTCTTTTGAGATATATCACTTAAAAGAGGGATTTTCACTCACAGAATTGATAGAAAGTAATTTTTCTCAATTTTTAAAACATTTTTACTCGAAATACAAGCTCGATATATTTTCTCTCTCTTAATTTATGTTCTTTAAAGTATGTGCACATAAATTTTGNNNNGAACAAGTGTACCAAATTTCATCAAAATCTGAGATGGTGGATGCCATCGCTTGGTTGATTTCATATGGAATGACCCGTATGTAACATCGCAGTTAATCTCAAACAAATGATAAAATAAATATTCTTGAACATGAATCAATGTACGGATTTACCGCTCCACTAATTATGCAATAGGGTATGTTTTTCTTTCATCATTTTCGTCACCTGCAAATACCTCGTAGTTTATCTTACGAGAATTTAGTAAAATGGAATATCTATATATTATAAAGCAATATGTAAAATTTATTGTTAAAGGCATCCAATAGTTCGTGCTTCATCCTTTTGGCAGCGTTAGGAGCCGGGAAATGTTCTACTTTCGCGACGCGCACTCGTAGTAAGGGGGTGAAATGGAAGCGGTGTATATTCCAGATCCTCAACACCATAAAACGCGTGACTACGGAAATTTTTCACATACATCAGATTAAATAGTTTGCGTGTTGAAAGATGAAACGAGAAAGATACAGGTAGATTTTTCCTCACGTTCTCAGTGAAAGTTGAGTTAATATATTTCATCGTGTTACAAAGTAAAAATAATTTTGAACAGACGTTTTCTGCCAGTTTGCCTTACATCCTAAACATTACAAATATTTCAAGTTTAATTATTAAACTTCATCCCCTATTTTGATTTTTTATTTGCCGTTACTTAAAATTCATTTGTGACTGAATGAAATATATTTGCAATTCAAAAGTAGTCCTATGCATCCAAATGTAACAATGTAAAAATAGTCGTGGCCTAATTAAGGGAGGAGGAGGAGAATGATTTATTTTCTTGCACAGAAAAAAACGGGAATACAAATCCCTTTACGAATGGGATAACTCCCTTTTATTTTGGTTTTGCTCAAACTACCTTTTGAACGATTTATGATTTTTTTTTTATTAAGAAGAGTTAGTTTTGCTCCGGTTTTCCTTCGGGTAGAGGCGGATTTCTTATACAGGTTCTCTAGCTTGGTCAGCGGAGAGGAAGAGAGAACACGGTGAACACATGAAGAGAGTTTGGGAAGAAAGAAAGAATGGTGCAAGGACGTCATGAAGATGCTCAAGTTCAATCGCTCTCTTAAATAGGGAATGATCGAAAATAATAATAATAATAATATATATGCGCATAATATAATATACAAATAATAGTCAAGGCCATCTAACTATCCTTCATACAGGAGACTTATGGTTTTGTCTCAAGTTACCTGGCAACAAAAAATTGTTGATTCCTGCATTCTGCACGAATAACCCGTACGAGTAACAACGTTTAAGTTTCCGTGCGGACCGTCATGGGTTTAACGCCAACGTAAGTTAGAAAAGTTGCATTAATTAGAAACTGTGACAAACTAACGCATCAAGGCAACTAACAACTAAAACAATTCTAATCTTACACTGTCTTAGAACCCGATCATGGCTGAATACTTTGTCTTGCGTTCCATTGCATCTAAAATGCAACAAATGAAAATTTTGTTTTGTTGGATCACTTTTCTTACATTAACTACATATATTTCATATTTTTGTGAGGGTTCATCGAGATCACGCAAGAAATTCTAGTTCTATAATTAGGAGTAATTTTCGAAGATGAAAACCACCCCAACAAACTTACGTCGCCAATGGATTCTAGAGAATGAGTGTATACAAGCAAGAGTTGTGGCGGGTCAAGTACAGTCATAACGTCGAGTGAGTATGACAGGCGCCAATCAAGCATATAACCATTTATAAAACTTTCAATAATGTCATTATTTATTCGGTTTACATTAAATTGTTGTTACTACAGTAAGGGCGGATTTCTTAAGTGTGGTTTCTGGTGTGCGAATGAGTAGAAGAGTTCGGTTAAGTGTTTACTTATAATCAGTGGAGACTAAGGAATCTCTTCTAATTCACGAATAATGGTGTATCGAGAACTGCGATTAAATAATTTTATCGTTGAAATTGAAACAATATATTTGAATAATACTCTTTAGTTTGATTCCAGTTCTGTGGTTTTGGGATAGTGTTCGTTGAATAATTTTCTTAATTGTTCAGGAAAGCAAGGCAAATTTCGTACTGTTCATGTCAAATTTGTGAGGTGCGATATCGTTTTCATTACAAATTACATGGGAATCATTTAAAAGAGCTCGTAAATTTTTTAAATGGTTTCATTCAAATATCTCCGCAAGGTCCAAATTTTATTAGACTTGTTGATCGATAATCTATGAAAATAAAAATTAATAGCGCAAGCCCTAAAGCCCCAATTAAAAAAAAATATTGAAAAATGTAATTGCTGTTCGTTGGTAAGCCCATCACTTGAGAACGGTTGGGTCGATTTGGCTATTATTTTTAATGTTCGTAACAGTCAGAATAAGGTTTTTAGGGAAAGAAAAGTTGGAAAAGTTGCCCCAGAAATTGGAAAATTCAGAAAAAACTGAAAGAGCTTTTTATGGGATTTTTTTGTGTGAACTCAAGACCATAATTCGAACGATGGATACGCGAAATTATTTTTCTGTTTTGTTCGTTTTGGTCTTGGAAAAGTTTTCAGGAAAAAAAATCGGGACAATTACAGAGGAAAGTCGGAAAATTCGAAAAAACTGAAAAAAAAATCATAATTTTTGTATGTACACCTCCTCAAATTGAATAGCCATGGCCACAATCGTTTNTTTTTTTTTAAATTTTTACTTTGTTTACACATTTGAAATAGCTTTTCACAAATTCACAGAACGATCACAACAAATTTATGGAATTTTGGACAGAACAACGTATGTTGGGTCAGCTAGTAGTTAATAGTTCCACTAAGAAAATCAGAACATCCAAAAATAGTCCCTAGTTTCCTCATACTACCATAACTTTTTCCAAGGGTTCCAGGAATGAATGCTGTGTAGTGAAGGTTGACATGGGAGTGGAACAGAAGGTGGTAGAATCAGAGGCAATGCTCGATGGTCCATTTGGAAACTGAGTAGTGTGATAACTGCAGATGTTCAACTCTTTGCTTGAAATCGTCAACCGCCCGGCGGACGCATCGATGGTTGCGCTCCGATGAGAACTGGGGAAAAGGGGAAATGATGTTGGAAGTTGAAGGAATTTCATAAATTATAATCAATAGAGTTCAATTTCATGACCTTACAGCGCATCGAAGAGAAAAGGGATGAAAAGGTCGAGTAAAAATCATATCTCCCATTTCAATTATTATCAGACCCCATCAGATAACACTGTTCACCTAATTTACCTCCGGAATATCTAGTTTAAGTTAAATCTATAGAATTTTACCATTTCAATACTAACTTGTGGACGAGATATTGCAGCTTCATCTGAAACGTGAGTCATACTTTTCGAGTCTTCTTCGATTGATAAAATCATAACGACCACATTTACACAACTAATTATTGTTACTCAAAATCTTTAATGAAGTTTCAACCATTCCTTTCTCTAAAACATTAAGTGGATGAAAAATCTTTTCACCCACGGAAAATACTAAAAATAATATTAGTAAGGCGTTATTTACTAGTTATTATTAAATTATTACCTGTTAAATATTAGTTGATTAGATATTACTTGTTTGATGTAAAGGTGTGAAGTTACGAAGAGTGGTTGTGTATTCTAAAGTTAATGTTGCGTAATTGGTATTTTGAATAGTGCTATGTGATGATATGAATAATGTTTTTGTGTTATATGAACTGTGAGCCCAGAAGCAGATAGGAAAAATATCGAAAAGTTGGCGTAATCAAGAAATTTGATTTTTATATGACCTAAACGCAAAAATGTCACTATTTTGATAAATTTTTGCGTTTCATACAATTTTGCGATTGTTGTACTTGTAATTGGGAAATGTAGCGTGCTATTGAAGCTTATCTACGTGGAGCGATAGGAGTTGGGTGGTAGGTCATTGTTAGTAGGTGGGTTTTCCAACAACTTGACCCACGTGGAGGGGTTAGTAGAAGTAGTTAGTAGTAGTTAGAGTTATTGATACTAGGAGGAGCTGGATACAGGAAGGAAGGTTTGCTTGTCAGTAGTCACAGCTATAGGAACTGGGACAATAATGTGAAAAGCTACCATCGGGAATCGAACCCGGGATGACTTGGTGATGAGCGACCACACTACCACCTGCGCCACCGCTGGCATACAATTGTGTGATTTGCGCACAAAAGAGTTGTCTGGTGAATCAGGTATATCAGATAACCACTCGTCACCGACAAGAAATCCGTTCCTTTCTTTTCCTCCTCTTGTGTAAGAGTGAGAACATAAAATGATTTAAACGTCCAAGACTTGCGACCATGTAACTGCCCGACCTATCTCTCTCCAATTCCCACAAATTGCCAGCATTGTGCGAACAGAATGACGAATAAAAGTAAATCAACCCCCTCCATTCATCCCTCCCCACGTAATTGCTTCTATTCCTTGGACGGACGAAGATGAGGGACAAAAGCCGCGCTAATTCCGGGGGATGTGTTCGCGGTCGAGGGAAGGAGGGTGACTTGGATGTCTGCAGACGATTTCCACACGGGGGAGAAGAGGTGCTGAATGGGAAGAAGATGTGTGTCGCGTTGCCAAACCGCTTCAAGACGCTCGATTGGAAACGAAGTTCGTACGCACGAGAGAGAACAGAGAAAGGCGTCATGAAAAGTAATGGTGCTTCTTACAGGATTCTTTTACAAAAGGCGGGTAATAGTAATGGTACACAAACTGATTGACGACATTCAGAAATTTCATTTTTCATATATCTCTTGAAAATGACCACGACTCCGTTACTTACGTTATTTCGACACAAGGATAAATGCTAACCAACAAATATCAACGATGTAGTAGAAAAAAATTTAAAAATGATGAACTTCCCTTACAAAGGAGACAAATATTTTTTTTTACTCATTTTGAATGAGATATCTCAATTTCTGAGAGTAAGTACCGGTGAACTGTCCGAGGTTGAAGAAGGAAAAATGCATTAGTTGTTCTTCATAGTTTACGAGGCGAGTTTATAAATTGTATCAGAGATAGTGATGATTGTTATACTTCCACTACATAAAAAATTTGAAATCATATATAAACTACGGAATTCTTTTTACAAAATCCACGTTTAATCATTAAAATTATTTACGATTAAATTACAAAAATAACCAAGAGTGTTTTTTTCATTTTCATGGAGATTTTCATCCATTTCGTGCTTTTTCGGATAATCGTGTTTTCGCACGTTTCGGATAATCGCGTTTTCCAGAAAATACGTCAAAACAACAGGTACTTTAGCGTATATAGATTCACTTATTCTCATATAAAATAATATTTTCCTTTTATTTCTCAATCACAGAAAAAAAACACTAATAGATTGATATTAAAAATGAACTCTCACTTCACCAACTAATGCTAATCAATGAAAATGATACATTGTATTCGAAAATAAAATAATTGACACTTTGATCGTGAAAAACTGATCGTATTTGATCTTCAACTCTATGGATATACTATACCAATAGTACCACATATAATTATCTTCTCTACTAAGAACGCTTGCTTTCAAAGACATCGCAATCATTGAGATCTCATGAAAAATGCATGTTCCCACATTTTACATCATATATTTTATTTGTAAAGTATTTTATATACAACCAAATGTTTCAAATTGAAACATGAAAAATGTTTCGAAAAAGTAAAAACTATTTTCTTTCGCTATTCCGAGGACCTAAATGAAAAATAAAAGTATTGACTTACAAAGAGAAGCTGGCGCGACAACGACCTCTCCAGTAATGAGGATAATAGAATATATACAAGATTCTAGAGAATACTCTTGAACCATCAGTACCGGTTCGGTCGAACGACGCGAAAAGGAGAATTTCCCGATTCTATCAGTTGCTCAGGCGCATTATGAGTAAAGTCAGCATAAGAAAAGGGTGCTCTAACTTCCCGAAAGGACGAAAGGATGTAGACACGCGAGTCATCGGGGGTGGGTGAGGGGAGATCGTTCGCACCTCCAAGTGCTGATCACGCCTCCATCCCCTGCCTCCACCACCACCATCCCTCGAGCAGTTCGCTGACTCGGCGCCAATATCCGGCGTCCGTGCGGAATTTAGGACAGCGGCCTGCCTCTCCGAACGCTCCGCCGTCGTACCCCGCATCACCCCCATCTCCGCACTTATCTGCCATCACCAACGGCCACCCGGGTGCAGGGCCCACTTCGAGGGTCCGAAGACCTTCCGGTACAGACAGAAGGGTCATGTGGAAAGACGAGGGGGTGGCTCGGAATTTGCGGTATGGGGCACAAGAATTTATCAGGATGAAATTGAAAATTATGTGCCCAATATCCGACTCATAGTTGAGCGATTTCGACTTGCGAAATGTTAAAAATGCAAGAATAACCAGTGTACAATGTCATTGTAATAAATCTTATAGATCAGCGCATTCACATTCGGATGTTATATCGTTATGGGATAGTCGTCATAAAATATCAGTTCAAATAAATCTCTAAGTTAAGGATGGCAAATTGTAAAAAAATTCATAGCGATTGATATACTCTACCTACACATCTTGAGATAGAAACACGCATCTAAGTATTATAATAACTTGATCGGTACCGTTATAATGCAAGAAATATATTCTACGTCCAGAGTACATTCTATATACAGGATAAATACTCTAAGTATCACTTAATATTTTCACAAAAATTAAGGATCCCGTTTATTGAGTATCTCCAAGTGTTGATGCCTTAGTCAGGTGATCAGCATAACTTTGTATCGACAGCTAGTGCTACCCTCATCAGATTCCAAAATGTTTCTAGAAATTAAATTTCCTGTTTAAAGAGCGAAGATAAGGAAGAAATTTGACTATAACTATAGAGACATCTAACGATGTAAAAATTATAATAAAAATCTTCTCATATAAAATAACGGTTATATTTGGTTCATTAATTGAAAGAATCAATAATTGCTTATGAAATTCCAATAAAGTATGAGTCAATGATAAAGAAACGATCACATCTTTTTCGAAATTATTATTATTATTTTTTTGTTAGAAATCGGGTAAATGCGAAATCCGACAGAATTATGATAGGCGTGTGTATGCAACTCGGTATGTCAGTCTCCGGACTTTGAAGTTCAATTTGTTTTCTAGACATAATTAAGGACTATTTGGGAGACATATTGATTATGCAAATCACCAAAATGCTGAAAGATTACGTAATTTTCATTGAGCCGAGTTCGGTCACAAAACATAGGTTTCAACAATACAAATGAAAAATTTTAATTTTGAATATGCGTAAACGTTAAATTATCAGCACTCGGGAGCAAAGCAATTATACATATGGTTGGAGTAACGAAAAAAAGAACGTTTAAAATTTTCTTTATCGTACTCAGAACTTGCTAGAATATTTTAAAAACTTTGTGAAAATTCAATTGAATTAGCATTGTGTAGTTTCTCGGTGAACATATTGCTCACTGCCTTTATTCATTGTATCATGTAATACTAGTTACCATTAATTGTTGGAAAGTCTTTACTATGATCACATTTTTTGTTTTGTTAATCTTGCATGTATTAGTTCAAAATTATATTCGCAACTCAACGTGACAAAAAATTCAATAACGGCGGTTTTTTACGCACAAATAAAAACATTGTTAGTGTTAAGTCAAAGGAACTAATCTATAGTCGTCGCGGCGAAAGAAACGTTGGGGGTGGAGATTTTTGGGCTCCTCATCAAACGAATGGCATAAAATAAAAGTATTACAAAGTAATATTGAAGTTTCCTTCAGGCAAGTGTCTTCAGATAAGACTGAGACCTGCCGAACATATTCAGTGAGGAGATTTTACAGATCCCCCAGGAATACGAAAAATGAGCAGCTCTCATAAGTTTTAAAACCGAGAATAGGAACTGGTTTAGGAGTGTGGCAACGAATTGTTAAGGTGACACTACAATTTTGTGATCCACCATACAGAAGAGTACTTGATCAAAAGAAGCAGTTATGCAATACAGCGATGAAAAAAGTCATGTACAAGAGTTGTGTAAAGAGGGAAATTTTTCAGATATCTTTTAGATATTGTACCATTAAACATATTGTACCTTTTCATTACGGCATTACCTTCTGGGGCAATTCCGTTCAGAGTATTCAAACTTTCAGAATTCAGAAGAGGATAGTTCGGATAGTTTGTAAATCTCACC
>NNCF01127851.1:338455-356223 GCA_002313205.1 Laupala kohalensis | reverse complement strand
ATAGGGTCCTTGATCGGAATTGATGGGATAGTCCCTTGCTTCCCATCGGAGAGTAAATTAAATTTATTGTCAATAAATCATATTGTTAATATCATATGCCGTTTGTTACTGCTTTATTGTCAATAAATTTAAAAATTCAGAGGAAGGAATGGTTTTTTTCAAACCATAGAATGTGACGTACCGAACTTTGGATGCCACTCGAACTGTAAGTTTAGGGTGTCACATCCAAAGATATGGAGAAATCCTTTTCTTCCTCTCAATTTCGATCTGACATTCAATCCTAGGTTACTCTTATCCATAGCAATTTCTCAGTGAGGGATAAAAACTACGAGAACAAAAGTGCTGTCGAATTTATCAGTTAAATACAAAAATTCTGTTAAAACTGAGTACGATCACATGAACAGCAAGAACCTTGTTAGCAACGAAGCACACAAGGGATTACTGCCTCTTCAAAATAGTATTCACCATGTGCTAACTAGATGCTAATGAAAACCTATATAACGTAAAATGCTTATCTTGGTTTATTTAATGGTAAGTTTCAATGAAAGAATCTCTATCACAATTTTCTATAATGCGTAGATTTAAATGTTTGGTACCCTGAAAAGAATTGCTCATTTTTCGAAGATGAAATTATTTTTTTTGAGTCTGCTATTGGTAAATTTTTGCTACGTAATGGGTGCTACCAATTCAAACTAAGCGACGAAACCTCACACAACCGTTTTTATGTGTTCATGTATTTTATTTGTAAATGGCACGACCTTCACTAACAAAGTGCATCTACCACTGATGATCTCGAAGAAATTGGACAAAGTCTCGAAGAAATTCTCCACCAATTAGCACTCAACTAACGTCTTTATTCAATAATGTCAATATAGAGACCTAAGAATTTTGTATTCGTAACAGTTTTTAATTGTGTTCCGTTTAAAGAAAGAGAAACCTGGGGTAAAGATTTTGTATTACTATTGTGAAATGACATAGACACTGTTTTGTCAGTGTTTANCAAGTCGATAGGTTAGACAAAACTTTTTGAGCATTGGCGTGTTTACATAGTAAATTAGTGTCATCAGCAAAAAGAACCATTTTGCAATCTGATGTGGATGATGACATGTTCAAATACAATAAAAAGAGTATAGGGCCGAGAATTGATACTTGTGGTACGCCACAAGTACGTGGCTTTGTTTCTGAAAGACAACGCTGAACAAAATGAAACTTTGCGTAGTTTATGTTCCCAGCCCTAGTTCGACGCGCAAGTTGCGTTTCAATATAATATTCCGTCGTTTCTCGCATGATGGCATTTCAAACAGCTCCCGGAAAAAAATAATACTTATTATGGAATCGTTGAAAAATAAGTTAAGAATATTAATGTACCCGAATTAAACACCAACCATAATGAATAATATATTTAATAAACATCAAAGGCGATTATAAAAGTAATATTTGTGCAAAATCATAAATTTACGCGGATTAAGCCTTGGATTTTGATTGCCCGACGATAATTTCGATTATCACTGTTTCGCGAAGTAATTCCATTCTTGTTCAATTGGACTTAACATGTCATGTGAGTTAATTTAACTTATTTCGCAGATCTGTTTCCGCCCTCAATAAGCATTGTCTCAATTTGTGTTTGTAATGCTCTGTTTCGTTGTTGTATTTTTATCTTCCTTTTTTTTGTAAAAAAAATGCGCGGACAATGTATTTCGGAAAGGTATGGCAACGCTTGCTCTCACTTGATAAGCCATTTTTTTGTAAAAAGCTTTTTGCGGTCACAAATTGTTTATATGTTTAATTATTTTCTTTTTTAATACACAATTTCTCTTTTAGTTTAAAACTGCAATATTTTCAATTCATTCCATGAAAATCAGTAGGATATCTAAGACGAATATTTCGACCGGTAAATGATCAAGGAAAGTAAACCGGCAAAGAAATATAAGATGATATAAGATCTCAGAAAAACTCCATTCAAGGTGACAAAATTGGGAAGTCAATGAATTTGGATACATTGGCGCAATCGAAGGTATTGTACTCTGAAACGACAAGAGTTGTAGACAATTTCACAGATGAAGATGCTGAAGCATCATATGAAAATGTCAAATATCACGGAAAAATTAATCTGCCGTTATGCTACTGGACTGTAGTAATTTCGAAAATAAAATTTGGTTTCACAAGTTACTCAAAACAATGAAACCGCACACATTCTTGGGGAAAATGTTTCTTTCCTTCCTTTTTATCTTCACGGTATTATTACATTTCATTTATCTGTTTATCATCATAATATATTATCATTATTCAAGATAAAAAAGTGGAAGGCAATACTAATAAAGGAGTATTCCGTCAATTTCTTTAAAAGGGTCAAAAGGAAGTGGAGGATTTTCTTTTCACCCCAAGCACAATCATGACACGTGTGCTCCCCAAAAAANTTTCCTTCCTTTTTATCTTCACGGTATTATTACATTTCATTTATCTGTTTATCATCATAATATATTATCATTATTCAAGATAAAAAAGTGGAAGGCAATACTAATATTTCGAAAATATTGCAATTAATTGTACCTATTAAGTTCACACTAAGTTCGAGAGTATTATTACCGGTGCCCGAAAGGGCAGTGTAAATATACGAAAAGAACAGGGAGAAAAACTCGGCGCAGAATGGAAATCTATCTAACCTCGAAACTCCACCGGGAACATCGCATTCCCAACGTATCCCGTTCTTTCGGTCTCCCGCTGCGTGGAACGGAGGCGACGGTGGTGGAGGAACCCGGCGGTGTCGGAGGGTGCGGAAGGGGGCGGAGCGTCGGTCGATAAGGAAGATGGCGGCGTCGTGTCGACCAAAGGCGACTGCAGCCGTCTCAGGCCTCGTCGTCGTCGTCGTCGCCGACGACTTCCACCAACCTCTGCCGTCGACTCCTGTGCGATCCACGAGAGGAGGACGGGTGTGTCGGGCGGCGCTGGGCGGTTCGCGGGCGTTGGAACAAGGTAAGCAAGCGAGCCAGCGAAGGAGCGACTGGGGCGAACGCATGGAGCGGTTGTTTTTTGTTTTTTGTTTTGTCCAGGAACATAAGTCTTCGGCGGAGAGGTCCGTCCGGTTTAGAGGGGACGCTTAGAGGACGTAGCGGTCTCACCAGTATCGGTTCTGCGAAACAAAACTTGATGAATCCGCCACTGTACTATACTATAACCCATGATCGGGATTGATGGGATGGTCCCTTGTTTACATCCGGATTATTTTCCTCTTTTTCGTGGTCATACACAATTTGAAACTGTTTTTTTACATTAATTTATTTTTATTATTATTATTCAAATATAATAGTCTCATATTTTAAACATTTATTTCGACACAAATTCATCAAAAAAAATTCTTTACCAATGAAATTTCTTTCATGAATTAATTCAATATGTTGTCGTAATTCCTGAGAAAAATAGGTAGCAGATTATAGTTAGTCTCGTATAGGGTTCGAAAAATCGATTGATATCATTAACACGAAAGTTGTCTCAAAGAGGACTATTACGACGGAAATCTCTAGTCCCTGATCCCTCGTGCCCCAAACCGGCAGTGGAGCGCCCCGTGGTCATCATAGGCACTAAGCGATGCTTGACTGGAAGCTATGGTCCGCGTTCACTTTTGTGGCGTCGTTTGGAGAATTCTCCACGAGGTCATTTAGATTTGGATTTATTTCGACACGAAAAATATTTTCGCTGAAATCTCTGGGGTCTACTGTTTTTAAGAACCTTTACTTTTTTTATGATTTTCCCCCTCGATGGCAGAGACAAGAATTTCATTTCAAACAACCCGTTCTTGTCTCGTAATTCCGTCGTACAAAACACAAGTGAGGTAGTTTTCGATGAATTCATTTTGTTTTTCTGCAAAGACTTGAACAACCGAAAAACCGTAACTTAGAAGGTCCATTGAACAGATAGTCAATGAGACAAGCTACGAAAAAACAGTTTAGACAGGGCAGTAACTTCTGCATCCAGCGCTCGCGAAGACGCTGAAAACACTCTTATCTTAACACGTCGTCTCTGTTAAGTGCCCCACATCTAAAATACGTCCGACATATAAGCACGTTCTTTAACGGAGTCTATTGATCCAAGTCATAATTACCGCAGAAAATGTTAAGACTAAAAATCATTTGTAGCATTTCNAAATCATTTGTAGCATTTGCACTGCTTTCGGTTTATAACATATAATCATTAAATCATTTATTAAAGTGAGAATGTATTAATCTACTTCATTAAGTGGTTTCCTCGGTCTTCATCATTACAGTCCGGAAACGACCTGGAGTATATAACGCTGAAACAGCTCATGAATGTTTGTGTAGGATATTAACAGTCCATACAACAGTTTGCAAGTCCTTATAGGGTCGTATATAGATCAAAGAAGAAACAAAGAATATCAAAAAGATTCGCTCTTATAAGGTAACCGTGCTAAAATTGTCGGGAACTAAACCTCAAAGCAAGCCCGCGCAGTTCGACTTTTTTTTTTTTTTTGGGTGGGGAGGTTGGCCAAATTTTTACGAAAAAATTTTTCGTGTCAACTTATAAGTTATTTGTTCCTTTCCTTTAACTTGGTTCAATAGTAAGTTCCTGATCTATAATTAGATAACTGGTGGTAATTTAACAACACTTCATAAATTAATTTATGATCCTGACAAAATATATGAAATTTCAGTGGCGGGGATGGCAAGCCTGCCTACCAGTATTACGAAAATCGTTAAAATATGTTACAAAGTATTCGATAATTGTTCATGCATTAATGATTGTAAAATTTCCCCCCTTATTTCACACGCTGAGTTCTTTATTGTACACGTCCCATCACAGAAAATTGAGATAGCACCGTCCGTATTATTCAAAACATAACTCGGAAATCAAAATTATTCAGAGCACTCAAACATTTTTTTAAATTAAAAAATACATCTTGGAAACAAACAATCAACACCAAAAACACACCAAAGGTCAAGTCCTTTATTATTAACGTCTTTTTTTTATCCTTCGATTCTTTCCGAACTGTTGCTATAACCTGATTTAAATCAATGCAAATAAAAGAAAGAAGTTATATTTCCGGTCTTAAAGTCATTTGTTGTAAATAAATAAAATGTAAGTAAATTTATTGTAAAAAAAGTTACAAACTATCAAGTTCTAAACTTTTTGAATTTTTCAGAATCGTTTTGTTTTCCAGTTTCGAGGTCTGTTTAATTTTTTTAAGTGTTGATATTTTGATATAGTTTTACAATTTTGCTAACAGAGCCGATATATTTTGTGGGTAAGTATTAATTTGTCATGTACAAAATTTTATTATTCGAAAATTTTCTTAATTGTGGCACAAGTTAGAACTTTTTGAAGCTGGCAGTTACAATTTTCCCATGCTTGGGATTAGTAGTAGTATAGACCGAAATAAAAACTAAAAGCATCAACTTTAGAAATTTAGATATTTTTCCTCTTAAGAGTCGTAATAGAAATTAATGTTACTCTATCTCTTCTCACGTATTTAAAAAATGTGACAATTTTTCCTCTTTAATTTTATCATTTTGGAACAAGAAAAAACATAATTTGAAAATGAACAGAGAGCTTAACAGCTCGAATCAATTCACAAGACTCAAATGGTAAAGGGTAACCTCATACCACAATATTTTCATACTGATTACCTCCGATGATTTGCGAAATTTTTATGGATAATATAAATGACTGTGATAAATATGAGAACACATCAAAGTATAATATAGTGACAAATCAAGAAGGCAAATACATATTTGAAACTTCAATTAAAGCAACTAAATCCAAGTTAACGAAACAATATTTTGGACAACAATTGTGTGTGTACTCGCGACCAATCACTGAGTTTTCCCGCGGGTCCCAGGTTGTGAACACGGGAGACAATTATAAGCCATTTAACGCGAAATACGATTGAAAATATTTCATGTGTACCAAGAAGAATTGCCGAATGCTCACTGCACGCAAAAAATGACATATTAATTGCATTTCGTATTTGTTATAGTGGAGTCAACACAATCATCGGTACACGTGACGTTGTTGTACTGCTCCAAATTAAAGTTCTAGAAACACTCCTGCATAGCAATTTTATAGACAGAAAATATTAAAATAAGACACATGAAAAAACAGAATTTTCTTGTGAGAAGATCCCAAGATGATGATAGATGTTTTTTATGATTAGAATCAAATCACTGATGAAAATTAACTTAAAGGAAAATTTTAATCGCTTAATAAGAAGGTGCACTTTTATTGTGTTTATTTTGATCATGCGTTTCAGTGACTTGATTCTATTTAGAAAATGGTTCAATCAATGGAAAATTTGACCATGTGTTCTTTATAGATTGGTTTTGAGTTGGTCAGTAAAAAATTGCGTCAGCTTGCCAAGGTTTGACTTGTATTAGGTCTCATCTAACACCAAACTAGATTTATATCATTCTCCATCCAAAATTAGGTTTAGTATTACATTAAAGCTTAGAATTATGCTGGATTGGTCTGTTGCAATACGTATGGTGCTTTTTATTGATAAACCTCATACACACTTAATAAAAGCCGAAACGTTGGTCATCTGATAATAGTGTTTACTGATCAAAACTCTTGCCCATTCCACAATAATATTATCGATAATTTTCGTTGTTTTTTTACGGTTCAATATATTCAAACTCATTTTTTACTGAATTTCATACGAAAAAAAGCAGGATAACTATCGTAAGGGTTCCGTCAGGATACAAAATAAAAATAAAAATAAACTACATAACTCACCAACGTTTCGGATATAATGGTATAGAAAATGCTCGGAGCGAATAAATTGTAGTGTAGTGATGTGAAGGGTGCGTGACTGTTCACAGAAATCCTGTTTTCGTTTTATTTTTTATAGTTATTAATTTCTTTTAATTATATTATAGCATTTATTTTTACATTAATGTTACAGGAGGAGTAATGGTATATGTTTAATGGTATTTTGAAGCGTGCTTGTACGTATGAGTGTGTGTCTGTATCTGTTTGTAAGAGAAAATGTGAATATACGAGTACACACCTATGAACCTAATTTAATTTTTTAATTTCTTAGGTGTATTATCCTTTTCGCTTATTGTGTACTAATTTTCTAAGCATTTTATTCCGTGTGTGTTTATTTTATAGATATTTGGGCGAAGATTTTTAAAAATTTCACATTATCGTGTTATGTATATTCTTATTATGTCTATTATTATTCTATTCTATCTTTCCTTAAAAATCACTTAAATACCATTTTTAGTGCCCATGAAGTGAGCAGAACGTGTCCGGTGCACAGGTGTAGTGGATGTGGATGTTGTTGAGAGATGCAGATGAGGGTTTAGGAATATTGTATCGACCTCTGAGTATGGAGAGAATGTATCCGGAACGAGCTCGGCCCAACTAAGCGAGGTTTTCAGCTGGGGTTTTCCTCACTTACTCGAGACAAATGTCTGTTCGGTACCATAAGTTTCCTGGCAACCCAACATCTCTCCTTCCCAATTCCCTTTTCCAAGTCCAACGGTTAGGTGGAAGAGCCTCAGTGTCTCATGGCCTGAACCTCATTTTGCCAAAAGGCATAAAATATAAAATAAATAAAAAAATTAATAAACGTTGGCGAGTTATGTATTTTTTTGCTTCCTTTTTTGTTTGTGTGTCCTGACCGTTTCCTCAGGATAGTTTTCATAAAATATTATGTGGTCGAGAATTATTTAACTTAAAAAATAACTGTTATAGCAACTTTCTCTATTCGTTAACTTCATCGGAATACAACACATTAGAAGAGCTTTGAGTGCACATTCCTCCGCTGATGTGCCAACGGGTAACTCTTTCAATGCAAGGAGGGGCGTGTGGCGTTGAGGGTCATGGGGTGGCGTACAGGTGGCCGGTGCGCTGCCACCGACGCTTTGATGGGTCGTAAAGGCGCTTTACGGCGGGTGACGCGCGCGGGACCGTACGCATGGACACGCGCGACTCTCCTACTCACACGCGCGCGCACGCACGCACGCACAGCATGGTGATGGCGGCCGGCTACGACAACGCGTGCGTCACAATCCTTCACCACCCTCCCTCCAACCCATCATCTCTTTTCTACAAGATTGCCTCATAAGAAAAATAAAAATAAATTTACCGAAAAAAAACACAGTTACGAACTGCGTAGGACCAGGACAATAAACTAATTTACTTATATTTATAAATTTATATTTCTATATTTAGATTAATTTCTATAAGTACGTTATATTTTATGAGCATGCAATGTAAAGGTTTAAGATTATATTTGTGCAAAAGGAGTCTTGTACATTTACTAAATACACACATTTCATCACGCGCACTCAGTAAAAACCATTGAAATTTCACCTGAAATTAAAATAATTCCATTTATATCACTTCTATTCATTTAATATAATAATAATAATAATAATAATAATAATAATAATTCCATAAATTAATTTTTTGTTTTGTATCTGTAATTTAATTAATCTGCTATTGTTGTTCTATCATAGTACCGTTAATAATTTATCATTAATTGTATTAAAATCATATAACAATATATAAAAAAAAATCAAAATCTTGTAGATGATAATGACGGAGGCAATGTTTTACGTTTATTATTAAACAAATAATATTCTTAAATAAATAATAATATACTAACAAATGTTACGAGATTACCTCTAATACAAAACTTCTGTTATTATTACTTCAGAATCAATGTGTTAAAACATTAATTTTATACTTTTTTTTTTTTTTTGGAACTTTAATTAAGTACTAAAATAAAAAATTCGCATCCAAATGTGGGTATGATCCAATGTAAATTTTACAAGATTAACTATGTTAGTTCTACCACCTTTATAATACGTTTCCACCCCTTTCCAAGTAATACATCACGTTTCCGTTTGTGGTCTCTTCTTCAATGTTTTGTAAGTCAAAGATTCTTAAATTATTACCATTAAGTTGTGGTGAAAAATAATTTAAAAAAACACCACTTTTGACGCAACGTTATGTGAGTGGGTATAATCTACATAAAAATAATAGAACATTCAATTTCAATTGTATATTTTATTAAAGGTCTAAAATTACAAATCTTTTAAAAATCAACATCACACTTCTACTTTGCTCACTTGGTTATTAAAGTATTAATTGTTATTCAAGATTTAATAAAAAAATTACCAAGAACTGAGGAATTTTAAATCCGAACTTTTCTGTAAGCAAATCTCGTTTTCCTACATTTTAAAGAAAAGGAAATCCATTAAGTTTAATGTAAAAATTAATTGTATCATTATGTTGGTATCGCTAGGATATATCGCTGTGATATCGCTGAGAGACATTGGAAAACGAGAAAATGAGTGAAAGGGGTATGAGTAACAATTCACTCACTATTATTTAGGTGATGGAAATAATATTATAAGCACCATATTTGTAAACTATTGAAAAAAATACAAGTAGCAATTAAAAAAACAAACAAGATATTTTAATGCGGTAATTCCCTTCTCCACCATCTCAAAGATTTGGGTTTTCATGTGTAATTGGCGCACATATTCTTCGACATATTTGTTAATAATAGGTTCTACTCTATTTGCAAATATCGGTTTTTCTTCCAGTATCTGTTAGCGAACCGGAATCAAATTAAGGTTCTACTAAGTTCCGGTTTCAGCATTAAATACTTCAAAAATTGTAATGATCGTGGCTTAATAGCTTTAATTAGAAAATTAATTTTTACATTTTTCAAATAAAAAGAAGTAAATTATAGTCAGGAAACGGCATAATTTAATTTACAGTATAGTTCACATTAAAAATATCAAATATCATCAACTGTAGTAATAATAGTACATAAATTATGGGGGGAGAAATTATTTTATTCGGTTTTTGACTTTATTAATATTAAGATTGGATATTGCACTTATATCTGAATTAATCACTCTTCTTCTTACAAGACACGAAGACGAGTTCCAAAAAAATATTCGGGTACACAATTAAAAAATATTAAAAATGAGGTAAAACCAAATCGGTTGTGAAGTTTTATACTTTAAAAGTGATAAGCTAACACTAAGACCAAATCTGGGAATAATTAAAGGGAGCTAACTTACGAATAAGGCAAATATTTGGGGAAGCCAGGCATAACAGAAACATCGGGAAAAGTTTTCTTGATTACAGTCTCCTGATAGTGTATCAATTTTACATTTAATTCCTAGTCTTTCAAAACCTTCAAAAATGTCTGCAAATTTTTATTATGTGTTGACGAGAAAATTCACACGTTCAAAACTGTATATGTTAATGAAATACCTGTATAGTATTGAAATGCAAACGCTTGTTGGTGTTAATTTTGTCCCACTTTCAGACTAGAGACCATCGAGACAAATAAATTTAGCATTACATTGCGAATATATTATTATTATTTTAATATTATACCTGTAACTGAATAATACTATTTGTCCTCGTAAAATAGTGACCAGAATTATAAGAAAATATTGGTTAACAATTCTAAGATTGAATGCGTGTTAGTCGTAATTAATAACAATTTCTTCAACACGCCAACGTTTCGGCCATCATCGTAGTAAACTTAAGAAAAAATAATCGTGTTTGGGTTTGACGCATACCGCAAACGCTCATGCTTGGTGTCCATTCTTTCCTAACCCTTTACTTCCCCTATCGTTGCCTGACGAAGCATTGTGCAACGCACTCACCCACCCACGCCGACATGACCTTGACTGCGGTGTATTCCCGTTACGCGGCTGTCGAAGAATCCGCCAAAGAGCCGCACCCCTGCACCCCTGCACCCTTTCAACCCCCATCAACGAACGCTCGTAAAAAGCAACCCTTCATTCTTTATGACGCGCTGACCAGCGAAGCGCGACGCTCACGAAACCAGGGCCCCGTGATGGCACAGGAACGGTCACGAGAAGACGGTACACTCAGCAAATTAATTACTGATATTACTATAAGGAGCAATCAAATGAAAACGAGACAGGTAGAAAAAAGTAAGTAAACCGTTTTTTTCACTCAAAAGTGATCACCATTAACTGTTAATACATTTATCCCACTGTGAGACAAGACGGTCGATGTCTTCAAGAAAAATTGTTTGCGGTTGCCTATGGAACCATGATTGTTCCCAGGTGTGCACCTCGACGCCCACGAATGTCTTTCTTCAGGGCTCCAAAAATATGGAGATCTGGACTGTGTGGAGGATGTGTAAGGTCTCGCCAGCGAAACCTGTGCAGCGTAGTTNGCTTTTGGACTTGATGGCATGCTTCAGTTTTTGCAAAGTTTCTCTTACACATCCTTCATACAGTCCAGATCTGCCCCCATGCGATTTCCATATTTTTGGAGCCCTGAAGAAAGACATTCGTGGGAGTCGATTTTCTTCGGGCGAAAATATATTAACAGTCATGGTGATTACTTTTGAGTTAATAAACAGATTACTTACATTTTTTCAATCTGTCTCGCTTTCATTTGACTGCCCCTTATACAATGAATCTCTTCAAATCCACTATAAAAATCCACTATTTATTTTATATTGTATTAATTTTCGGAAAAAACGTCCTTTAAATTGATTTGGACGTGAACATCCTTCTCAGTTTCCATTTTTCCTGCCCATGTCTATAAACATATGACCGCTCAATCCGTTATTGTTCTTCTGTCACATACTCTGATTGACTGAACTGAGACCTCAATCAATGCTCAATTGAGATCTCTTATTTACGTTGATGTCGTGTTACTCGGGCAAGTTTATTATATAGTGCATTACCATATTTCTATGTTTAGGTTTATCCAGTATTGTTGTTGTGCAGAACTATATTGTTGGATGGAATATTGATGACCAGGAAAGCTCCCAAGGCCTGTCTGTAGGAAAGTTTTTTTTTTCTTTCAAATTGTGGAAGATTATATCATTCTGTTTTCCTTAAACGGAAAAACTGTTCACATTAATAGTTACAATTGTTCCATTGATGAATTCGTTTACTCCGTATTTTCTTCAGATCCGTAAATTCATCATGTTAAAAAAATTCTTTGAGCACTTTATCACAGTACTGTTAAAATGCATTCATAAAAATACGAAATATTAGTCAGCTTATTCTTGTAAAAGATTATTTTTAATTGTAATACCTGATGCCCTTAACCGCATCTGGCCGTAATGACACCATCTAAAAATATACTTTACATGATTATTATGATATGAATTTAATAACATAGAATGTGCCATAGATTTCGGCACTTAAACGAGGAAGTATGTGTAAATTATATCTACCAATAGATCTCTCTTCGAAGAAATCTTAATTTTCTTGTAATAAAAACCACAATAAAAAGTTTCCCAGTGCTGTGTATTTTAAAAATAGCTACGCATCATTTCTGATTTAACGGAAATAGTAAGTAATAATGTTCCACAAGTGTCAAACAACTTCGAATTGCAGTGAATTTATGTTCGATTAAAATTACAAAATATTTTATATTTGGGTGAATCTGAGGAGAAAGCAATTAGAGATCAAGATAATAATTTTATCAATAAGATCTCCGTACTTTGATATTAACAACTTTTTGTAAGTTATTAGAGCGATTAAGTAGTAAACAAACTGAATTACTTTACCGATAATTTGCATTTGTTTTGGTTTGGTAAGTTAAACAGACAAAATTCTTTTAATGGATAGACATAAAGAATAACAAATCACCTAATTTAATACATAAGGAATACATCGGCAGCTTCATTCTATATTTTAGTTTGTTTTGCTTATTATGGCTTGATTCACAACATTTTCAAAAGACATCAATGGGAATTCATGAACGATTATTTACTCAAAAAATTCAAATCCTGACACGAATGAATCCGCTGATTTACTTTCAACTGCACATTTGTTGAAACGATTAAACTAATATAGATAAGTATTGCTCAAAAATATAACGCGATCAAGATTTATTGTTGGCCAACCCTTTTCTATGTTCAAATTCTGTGAAGTGGCGCGACCGGAGTCTCGGGAACTCGTGTAGTGCTCTATATAAAAGAGGACCCACTTCCATAATCCGTGGCAGAGATCGTCAACCAGAAGCCGCGCATGTAGACAATTGGCCGTGACCCGAAGACCCAAAGTCATTCCACGAAGCGCAAAAGCGTTTGTCTGGTGGCAGTGTGACGACGCGTGAACATCACGCTTCGTGAGGCGGATTCGTCTTCAAAAGTTCTCCCGACGCGACGGGATTTACGCTCTAAGACGAGGATCATTTGCATCAATGTACGCAAATATCCCTCGACCGAAAGGATGTTCAAAATACCAGGGAAACAGAAAAGCTCAGGGAGTATTGCTGTGTGTTTGTGAATTCGTCGCTTCAGTAAGAACGACTCAGGGAACGACTCAGGGAACGACTCAGGGAACGACTCAGGGAACGACTTGTGGGTAGGACGAAAGCGAAAGTGTGGAGACGAAAGCATATTCAGCGCTCGAAGTCACGGACCCGAACCAGTTGAAACACTCAAGAGCCTTCATCCATATTTCTTTTCCATCTTTGAAGATGGAACAGAACTTACCAGTTTTTGATTTTTTTTTTTTTTGGTTAAGTCACAAATGTGTCTCCCATAGTAAATGTTTCCCCTTCTCGCACTCATCGCTATCTCTTGTCACTTGATGATGAACCCGTTTGTGAGGAGTGTAAATCTTCTCTGACAGTGCGTCACCTACTAACGGATTGCAGAAGATACTCGAGAATACGGAGACAAATTGCTCTGGCTGCAGATTTACCAACAGTTCTCGGAAATTAATGTTGATAAACTATTGAATTTTATGAGTAGATCGGGGCTCCTCCCACAAGTTCTCGGGAGGGTTTTAATTTGCATTCTTCTTTACTCTTTCCTTTATTCTTCCTTTCCGTAGTTTAAAAAATTATAATTTTCAGAATTTATTTCATTTTTGATACAATGTATTGGGCAACTGTTTCCTTTACTTTCCTCTCATCTTTCTATTTAGATATTTGTTGAATTCAGGAGGGTTTTTTAGTGGGTATGGTCGAGATATTCGCAAAGTCCCACAGACGGGGAAGAGTCACTACGGCTTTTGCATATGGTGCGAAACTGCATTTTCCCCCTCCTGCAAGGGCTCTGATGACCTTGACGTTGGCGAGCCCTAAAGCCCCAAGAAAAAAATGTTTCCCCTTATTTATTCTGGCCTCCGGAGATCCACAGTACCTAATTATCAGTGACATAATCCACATTATTTCATTAGATTTTGTATAATTGCAATCGAATTTTATATTATTGTATATTAAATAGAGTAATACTTGATCATTGATACGGGCATACTACTACATTAGAAGCTAGTGAGGAATTGTAAGGAGATGGCAGTAGATTCGAGTAGATGAAGTGGAATAAATTAATTATATGTGTATGTAACAGCGCAGCACGTCACTGCGTAATAATATCAAAAATTAAATTATTTACCATAAAACTATGATTTTGGTTACTCCAATTCCAGTTGTGCCTTTAGCTAGATCTACTTCTATTGTGAAAACATAATTAAGTCAAACTAAAATTATAAAATACATGTAGATTCTGAAAGATCCTCTTAAATTGTAATTCTTATTGTGGGAAATAAATTCATTGATTCGTGATATAGGAAAAACATGAATTTAAAAAATCCATCATTCAAAAATAAATGAAATTGCCTCACAATCCCCGCCTTTGTTCTTATTCACTCCCCAACTCCGATTTCTATTACAAACATCAGTACAAGTTAATTTTTTAAATTTGTATTTGGATGAGTTTTTTTTAATATCAGTCCCCGTGTTCGTTGCCACTGTGAGCGCGTCGTCAATCTCTGACTGAGTGAAGAGGGATTGCTCATGGATGACAGCGTATGTGCGTCATTCGCATGCAGAGTCCGTGGCGCCGGTGAACTGCACGCCGTGGATCACCAAGCAGACGTCAGCCGTGAGAAACAGTGGAAGGTGCGTCGCTCGAGAGACAGGTGTAAACAATGTTTCCTGCTTGTCACGTGACGCGTCGGATTTTATCGAACTACAATGCCCGATAAATTATTTGACTTTGGACTCTACGTCGTTTTAAGCGTTACGGTAAACGTGTCTTCTATCCGTTTTATTCGGGAGCGAACTCTAAACTCACTTTGTGAATTAGACGAGAAAAAAAAATTTAATACACTTTCTTTTCTATTATATATCCTCAATTACATTTTTTTTAAATTTTGTTATATTTTTTTCAGAGTTATGACAAAAAAAGGAACAAGTGGTCATTTTTGTTTTTGTCAGTTACTTCAAACTTAATTTCATTTGCAACCATTTCAAAATGTTGAACTATAATTCGAGATGTATATGTTATAATTGGTTTTTATAATTGGTTTGGGGCATGCCAAAAATTCCTTAGTGTATTGTAATACGAGACGGTTCAGCATATTATGTGGGAATGCGACTTGCGCAGAAAAGCAGGAGAGTACGTTGATTTCTTGAAGAAGAAAAAAACAGAAGATAAGATTTTAAAAAACGGACGGAATAATTGAAGACAAACGAGTTTATTAAAAATATAAACATTTCTTGACTTTGTTCGGTCAACTAAAATAAAAAATTTAAGAAGTATCTAGGGAAAATTGTGTAAAAATATTTCATGCAATAGAGAAGCGTAGAAGACGGGAACACTGGTGCAATAACCCGGCGGCCAAGTGACACTATAGTGGGTTAATACGTAAAGACAAGAATAAGAGAATAAATGAATCTTGAGATAACTTTCGGTCGCGAATCGAAACCGGTACTCCTGCATTGATCGCAGGGGTTCGATTCTCCGCTCGCAGCCGTTTTCACCTGACTAAACGTTATCACACACAATTCACGTGTAGGAACAAGGAAGAAATATACGCATGAATGAACCTTGTAATGACTATGGTGTGGGCAAGGTGGTCTGTTACCTCAGATCAAAAATGAAAAATAAATGACTTCATAGAATCAGTATTGAGAATGCTTTCATAACTCTGTAGCCATAACATTATCTCTGTAGGCCCATCCTGGCCCGGATTTTTCTTCACTTCTCCATCCGGTTAGAGGTGGATTTTTCATAGGCGAGAATGTCATTTAATTATTATTAATCCGAATTTTCACTGCACATTATATCTACGATTCAGTTAAGAATAATAAACGGATAACAATGCGTATTTATTTAAAAAAAATATGAGTATTAAATCCGCCATTGTCCTTGACCCCTTGATCGGAATTGATGGGATAGTCCCTTGCCTGTTTCCGGAGAGTAACTTAGTTTATTGTATGTTTGCGTCTGGGTTTTTTTGGGTAATAAGGCCTTATTTTATTTTAACAATTCACTAGCCACGTAATTCTATCTAATTGCGGCTGTGCAATGATCCTCGAAACAGTCACTCACAGAATCGTCTTCCAAATGACTTGAAATTGCCTTCTAAAGAAATATTCCCCAAACAGAAATCCTCTCTCTTCTCGTAGATGGCAATAAAATTTTATAAACCCGAAACTGATCCGAGCATCGCTCGAACGGTCGCCGATGCTGCAGAGAAGGTTTTTGCTTCTCGAGCAGGAAGCACAGTGGCGGAAACGTCCAGTCAGCTCTTCCGGTTACTCGAGCACACACTCACTCTGGCGGAAGGGGTTGGAACGACATCATGGCGGTGCGGCGGACGAGCAGGGGTCCACAGGTTGCCACGAAAATCAATGGCATTATTTCTGTTCTAAGAACTCCTTTACGGTCTATTAGACAAGAGTACATTAAATTTATCTCGAATTTTTTACCACAGCCATGATCATTTATGAATTACAATACCCCAATACCTGTTCCATTGAATTACAAAATTTAACAGCCTTTCATAGATAAATGATTATAATTAACCACTCAAGTTTCCAGCCAGGATGTAGAGTGTTTACATAATATAAATATTAATTTTATTGTCAAAAAAGCAATTGCAAACTTCGAAAGATCGCGTGGGGGACAATATACTAAGTTACTCTCCAGAAACAAGAAAGGAGCCATCTTATCAATTCGGATCCACGATCCAAGGACAGTGGCGGATTTAATACTTATTAAACATTTCTTTTAATAAACACGGACAATAATCCATTTATTAATCCAAAATTAATTGTAAATACTAAACGCAGTAAAATTTTGAGATTAATATTACCTAAAGTGTTCATTACATTTCCATCCATGGAAAATCCACCACCACGCGAAGGTAAACCGGAGAAAAACTCGAGCCAGGATAGAATATGGTAGCAACTGAGTAATATATCATGCATGAAATTGTAGTGTAGAATAAAAGAAACAGAAACCATAAAAAATAGTAAGTATTAATTAACCAATACTCGATCATTTCTTAGTATCCCCGTGTAAGTTGAAATTCGTGCGTTGTGATTTTTAAGTGTTCTGTTTCTGATAATTATCCTATCGGCTTAATAAGGTGAGATGAAAATAGCCCTACTAGTATATTAAACAAGAGAGGTTTTTTTAGTTTTAAAGTATAGAGCATGTTAGAAAATGTTTCACAATACTACATTCCTTCGAAGGCTAGAGCGGTTCGTTCTTCAGCTGAAATCATGCTACGACACACGCCCCCGCTTCGTCCCCCGCTGGTCGATGTCCCCGAACGAAGGTCAACCCAAAAAATAGGAGGGTTACCCCTTTTGGTTCCTCTTTTGTGCTCCTACCCTCTACCCTTGCCGTGAAATGAAGGAGGTGACGCAGTGGACACAATCCGCCCCGGCATTCTTTTTCGTCACGGCTTTACGAGGGCAAACTTCCACCCACGGACGATATTGCCGGATTCTTCCTTCCTTTTTCACGAAGAATAAAATGC
>NNCF01127851.1:316974-338072 GCA_002313205.1 Laupala kohalensis | reverse complement strand
CGAGCGAGAGATAGACGCAGCAGGTAAGTGAAACACGGCGTCTGAGGTTGGAAGCGAACCGTCACAATACAGGCTCTTTGATTTATTTATTGCACCCGCATAACTTTCACCTTTCACTTTCGCGGGGAGACTTCCACTAGCAGAGATTATGTAAACAATGGATTTATGCGCGTTGTCTACACACGTCCATCATTCATCCTCTCCGACGTGTAATGCAGCTCGCGGTGAAACGTAATTTCACTTCATCCTACACAGCAAAAACATTGTTTGTCTTAAATGTTTATTTTCACCAAACCCTTTTATTAATTTACTTGGATTTCACTAAAAAAAATGTAAACATGACAAAAACTTGGTTTAAATGTATTTTATACTGCCAATATAAACACCGAATATTGCAATATTTTTATAAAATGTAATTTATTTCATCTATAATTATTGCTCATATAACAATGAAATATTAACAAATCTGACTTAAGTGGGGTATAAAATATGCAGACAAATGTTCAAATATTAGATAACGAAAGTCAACAAATGCTACGAAACTTTTATACACTTTAATTCCATAGATAGAAAACGTTATAAATATTTTACATCTTTTTTTCTTGCATGGCTTATTAGGATTTTTATAAGAAAGTAGGTAACTTATTTCGGGTTCTTTTTTAAATATGTCTATTTGTCAATAACAAACGTTAACGTGGTAATAAAAATAGTTTGAGAAACTGCAAGCTCAAATACACTGTTGATACTACTTTTATATATTCCTGAGGCTGAAAGATATCTTTTGAATATAATTAAAAACCAAATGAAAACGTCCGAACTCTAGTTTAAGCACCAACAGTTGATTTTAGAAGAAACATTTTAGTTTCCTCAAAGTCTATTATTCATATGGGCGAAATGAGTTCAGGAGTTCTGTAATATAACGAAGTACGTGCGTTTTTATAAGTTGATGTAGTCTTCGAATAGTGTCGCTTGCAACGGATTTGTTTGCGGGAACTTATTCAAAACAATAATCATATCGAGAATCATCCTAAAACATAAAGCGTGTAATAATGTTTTCAGTAAATTGTTTTTTATGTGATCAATTTAAAGTCTCACTTAGTACAACATATAGTCCCATGAATCCAAGCGATTACCTTCATGCCGTCACTGAATATCTTGTGATTTCACTGGCTATCGTGCTTGACTTGGCGTCGGGCGTCTGTGCGTGAAAAGACGGTGGAGCCCAGATACATTGCCGTCTGCGGGGAGGAGATGCCTTCGGATTGATCGTCGGCACACGCACGCGTGACTTCCGTCCTCTGTGCGGCGCCTGGTGGCAGCTACACGTTCCACCATTCTCGCACCTCTTTTATTTCCCCCCTCTCCTCCTCCTCCAACAACAGTTCGAGTTTAGCTTCACACGGGTCTTCACTACCACTCAAACCTCGGGACCTTAAAGTTATGATTCCTCATCCATCTAAGTAAACATTGTCCCCTCGATCAATACCTATTTTTTATATTGTACAATGTAGTTTTAACTGTTTTTAATGATTGAATCATTAAGTTTATGGTCCTCTTGCACATCTTGAAAAGGGTTCTCATTGGTAGAGACCGAAACATAAGTGGCTGGTAATTCGATTAAAATAAATTACATTACCTACGTTTTTTTAAAGATGTTTCTTCCCGATGATTTACATATTCTCCTTCGCTGTTATAAAAATGATTTATGTCCTCCAAGTGATTGTACGTTATTTTACTTGATTTGTTAAAGTAAATAATTAATTTTGTGGTTACCGAACCACACGTTTGCTAGCAGTGTATTTGGAAATACAGCGAAAGGTAAAGATGTGAAAAAAATATATACCGAATTTTTATTCGAAGAAGTTATTCTTAAAATACTTAAAGTCTGGAATCGTTTATGAATGGAACATTAAAAACTAATCGAAGGNAATTTTGCATTTTTAATGTCAATTTAAATTTTTTAAACTTAATTTTTCTAATATTTCATTGGATTTAATTATTTATTGCGGTTTTAAAACTAATATAAGTACAATTTTTAATACTCTCCTTTGCTTTATGCGATAAAATAAATTCCATAATTCGACGTGTAAAAAGGTTGAAAAGGAATGTCAGTTAATGTACGCGAATGTAAGAAGTTTCACATTTTTGCGAAACCACAACTTTTTAAGCTTCGAACATTCTTCATATTTTAGTCAGAGTTCACATTTTCATCCGACGCGTGAAGAAATGTATCGTCGCGCACCTTTTATGTAAGACGTGTCCTACAGAGCGCGCTTTCAGTTTCTATATGGGGTGAATTTCTCTCAGGTGATGTGGTGATCTCTGACCTTCAGGTAACGCGGGCAACCGGTTCTGATTGCGCAGGGGGACAGAATCTTGAAACGAAACCGTTGTTTCAACTAAATTCTTCTCAATTAACACAAACTTGTAGGGTTTTCTTGCATTCTCTCTATGAAATTCATTTCCTTACGGGGTTTACGAAGTCTTGAAACAAAAATAACCATACAGTTCATATCATCATCTTTTAATTATATATTTAGAATTTTCTCATTGAGCAAAATCTTAGACATATACTTTCGTACAGACGCTAAGAACTTTCAACCCAAATTTGATATTTAAAGAATTTCATTTCATTTTATCAAGGCGCCTATAATCCTCTTACCAATTATTACCATTCGTTTCATAATTTCTTTTATCAGTTATTACATATATATTATAAGGCACAGATTCTCTCACAAAATCGCCACAATTTATTATCGAGATCATTAAATTTGTGGAGGTGTTATTTTGTACAGAACGACTGAACGAATGTATTACGGGTCATCATAATAAAGACAANATTATCGAGATCATTGAATTTGCGGAGGTGTTATTTTGTACGGAACGACTGAACGAATGTATTACGAGTCATCATAATAAAGACAAATTAAATGTAAAAAAATGTTTTTTTTCCATATCACCATTCAAACAATGGTTATATATTTGTTTGCTTGCACTCAGCGTTACCTTGGAAACAGTTCATGAATTAGAACACTTCATTTTAGATAGAATCACTTACTATTCGATAACTGTTTTGAGCTATTTTTTAAAAAATCCTTATAAATCAAAAATCAATGTTAAGTTATATCTTAACTAATTATTGAAGTTTTCCGGATATCATGGCGTGATTTTTCCTACTATTCGTATGACAGATGTTCTGTCTCGTATATTTAAAATAGTTGTAATAGATGAGAGTAAAATTGTGTAATCATATCTATTTTAGCTATATATATATATATCTGACCGGTCATTTAGGCAATATATAGTCTGTTTAATATTAGGATGAAGTATATTGTCTCTTATTTCAAAAATACATCAATTTGGAAATCTTTCAAACAAATGAAGTTTAGAAAACAAAATTGAAAAACTTTTTTTTTTACGATTTCAGCCTCCACTGCCTTTTTACGTCACGAACAAAAAAATAGGACGAGTTTAGAGTTCATATTTATTTCTTTACGAATAACTTTTTGTTACAAATTGAAGTCACGTTGCGAGGTACTATTATTCATATACTCTTAAGTAACAACTACGTTATTTGCATAGAAAGGGAACAAATAGAAATAATTAGACATTTGAATAATTTCACTAACAATACCCAACAGAACTAACTACCTTAAACCCAATACCGTTAGAGTTATTTTTTTTAATCGTATTTTGAAATTTGGTTGGGACACTATTTGTTTTTATTTGTCTTAAAATATGATTTCCATAAAAATTTCTGATTTAAAAATATATTGGAGAGTTGTTACCCCTCTTTAAAATTTCAAAAATTAAAAAGTATTTTAAGTTTGAAATTAACCTTAAAATATATTTCTAAAATTCTAAAATTTAACGGAAACCTAATTTTAGATATGAAAAATGGTAGAGTGCGCCGGCCAAAGCTTGAGGGTAGCGATCTCCAAGATATGATTTTAATCTCTGATTTCATAAATTTCATTTTATTTTAAGACACAAAACAAAATGGTGCTCGTCAAAATTCAAAAGTTGATTTTATTAAAACCCACTTCAATGGTTTGGTATTAAGGTTGTTCTGTTGGGTGAAGTTATGAAAAAATAGTCAAATTACTCGAAGGTCAATTTATTTCTGTCTTCTTTTCTTTCTATTTAAATGACGTACTTAAATAATAGCAACTCGTCTACCTATGACGTAAAATGCAATGGAGTCGAAAACAGTAAACAAGTCTCCGCAAGACTTGAAATATCCGAAATAAAATTGAGATAAAAATTAAGAGAGGGTTTTGAGTTTGGTTTTTATAAAATTTATTTGTTTGAAAGATTTGCAAAATTGATATATTTTCGAAATAATTTCTTTTATTCATAAGAGACAATGTACATTATCCTAAAGTTAAACTGACTTTGTATGACCTAAATGGCTCATAAGGTGAATGTTAAGAAGATAAAATAGATAAAATCACACAATTTTACCTCCATCTATAACAGTGTAGACTCTGAAATGATTTAATTCTCTAGACAATCTTAATTATACGCGACAAAACATCTATCACTGGCAAAGTACGAAAAATCACATCGTGATGTTTGAAAAACTTAAATATTGAGAAAACTTAGAAATATTTATATTTCTTCATTCTAAAATGGGAACGTGCCCCGTCCAAAATTTCAAAAATGGGTTTCTTCCATAGTGACATCGACCATGTGTTCACGACCTCACCTCAAGGAGAAGCTAAAGCCTCCTCACTGCAATGCCGCCACATCTTGTAACCGAAGCGAAATGACCTTGTGGCTCGGCGGAGGCAGCATGCCCGAGACGCAGCTACACACACACCTCAAGATGTGTCCTTACGAAAGCACGTCAGCGGCGCAGGCGCACAAAGGTGGCTCGAAATGGTTGTGCAGCAGCTATAACACGCACTCGCTTGTCAATTTCCACATTTGTTTGTTGTTTCGAGCTGTCAAAATAAAGTTTTATATCGAGACACTACCATTCATATCTGTGCCCTCAGGTTTCATACACGCATTTGAGGCGGTCACAGCACGCGTGTGAATTATGTGGAGGGAACATATTACACACAAACGACAAAAGTTCAGAAAAAATTACTATAAACATTTTTCTTGAATGTGAAAGTGTTGTACTCATAAACATTGTATATCTTGTGAAATTGGATACAACAGTTACCGCGCAGGAATTCACAGCGGGTGTTCTACAACCGTCTTAATACACAATATTCGATAGTTCACATCAAATAAATAATTTACTTAGGGAATTTTAATACATTTTCATGGGACAGTGTTTTGTGAACGGTGAATATACCGTTTCATTCATGTTTTCCTACACATAATTCACCATCATAACTTGTTAACATACGGACTGAATACCGCTATGAATATGTTCGCGAAGGATAAGACGATAAACCAGGTAAATGAATGATAACAAGAATACATAAATAAGAAAAGTATTATTCATTTATTCTCAAGAAAGAAACGTTCTCCTTGATATAAGGCATAAGCTCATTCACTCAACTTCATTAATCTCTATAAAGGGTATTTCAAGAAGTAAATACTTTATAGTTTTATAATTCTAAAACATCTTAAAATGTTTAGCACACATTTCATTACATAAGAAATTTACAAAAACTTACTTTTATTCATGTTGAAGTATGAACTATCTCTTTACTCATTCTATCAAACATACTCTTTGTTTATGGTCTTCTTTTAGAATGTAGTTGCTAAGAGAGGAGTCATAATATTGAATGGATATAAAATTCTTCTACGAAGACAATTTGTAGTTAACAGCATCATTGATTCTATTATGATATGCAATATATGCTCAAGTTCATGAATTCATTTTTCTTCCTCATAACTCTCAATATATCCTTCGCTTCACCAGTTTTTTAATACACTCTTTGAAAACATAAGATACTTTCAAATTGATATTATAAAAGTGAACTTTTTTGTAGACAATTATTTATTTTATTTCAGCAGGAAATTGTCCACAAAAAAGATCGGTTTTATAATATCAGTTTAATTACGATAGCCGAGGAGAATAATGTCAATAAGACATTTTCCTTTTCATTTGACTGTTATAATTGGCATACACAAATGATTACTATCATATTAACAATTAATATCGAATTTTACGTGTACTCTCCATTTCACTAATTTCATTTATTCCCATCTACACCTGGGAACTAAATAATTTTTATCTCGATATTGCGAACGTTCCATAGTCTTCGCTCTTCATTCATGTTAAAGAAATTAATCGTGGTAGAATTACTCGCTGGACTTTCAGTAGAAGCATATTCTTCAAATAATTTAGGTCTTTCTATATCACAGCCTCACTCCTAAAATTTGTCATTTTTAAGCTCTAATTCCTTTTTTTTTTTTTACACAATGGGCTTGATATTTCGTCATTTTCTTTAATACTCATACCTGTTCTTGAACAATGGATGTAGGAAACAACAATACACAACCCGTCATGCGTACGCTTGTAAAGTCTGAGTCAACATCGGAAATAAAGTTTTCTAGAATTGTTCGCATTTAAGCCTCAGAAAAAATTTTCATTTCTTTCACCTACTCTATTGTGAAGCTTAGTCTTCATTAACATCAATTAGAATAATGTGATGAACGTCCGAGAAATTTTCAAACGTTTTGATGTCATCAAAAAGAAAACAACATTTTTTCTGTATACGGAAAAATGTATGTTTTTTTATTCAGGGTTTCTCCCGAGTTACTCATTATGCAGGATATACGAGCTATGCAGGTGGGCTCAACACAGCAAAGTTGCCCTAGCAAATGTTGACACTTTCTTAATAAGATATTCTATTCCATTTTTTAAATTCAAAATTGGAAAAAATAAATTAAAAAAACGATAGTGGATCGTCGTATGTTCTCGGTCAATCGCGTAATGGCCACTCACGTCTCACAAAGAAAATATGATAGTGATGATGGAACTGCTCTAATAAACTTATTAAACATATACAGGTCGACTTCTTTTCAAGTGATCATTGTTTATCATTTAGCCAGTAAATGTCACACCATTTTATTTTATCCCGTGAAGAAAGAAAATGCAGACTTGAACATTAAGAACTACTTCTATCAGATATTTTTATACAATTTAGAAATACTACATTTCTTAGAAGATTTAATGTAAGCTCTCCAAAAATGTTCTCATTTTTGTGGAACTAATTATCATGTATCCACTAAAATGTATTGATATTATTAAAAACACCTGATGAAGTCACGAACCTCTTGGCGTAACGTTGTGTTTTTAAGATTGGAAAGCACTGTAAATATTTAAAAAATCGTCATTCTTAATTTTGTAAATATCGAAAAGGTAGAAAAACTTATTTGTTTAAAATATTCCTTCTGACGTATTGGTGAAAAATATTCTCATACTGAGCGATATTACTTCGTTAGGTGAAGGGCCTAGTGTTATCAAGAAACCCATAAAAAAAGGAAAATAATTTTTCTTCAGAATTATAAAATATATGTCAGTTTTGTGTTTCTTGTCACGCATTGACAAAGTGATTTACTTATAACTCTGCACATTACATTAGGAGCTATCGTAAACCTCATTAACAGCAGATGTTATCAAAATCATTCACGATACGTCATTCACTTTAGTCATATTTTGTGTATAAATTTAAATGTCATGAGTTACAATATTTAAATTGTACCGAGATACGTATTTTGTAAAATATATAATAAATTCAAAAATATATTATTCAGGGTTAGAAAAAAAAAAGTAAAATCTATAAATAAAGAAGCTTCATCTGCAAAGTTTCTAGAAACCAAAAGTATTCACCAATACCCACATTTCATGAAATGATACCATTTGTTTAAAAGCTATTTGCAGGTTATCTTTCATATTTGTTTCTTTTATCATAGCGAGGTCGCGTTCACGTATTGCACAACTTCTGGCAGGAATGCTTCATATTTTACACAAAAACTTAGCGTTGCGGAAAAAAAATTTACGTTACTATGAAATCAAACCATATGAGAGAGTAAAGTAGAGTGAATTGGTATGGATACTTTAGTATGGTAAGAACTAAAGAGTTTTAACAATGGACAAATGTTTTGAAATCAAAATAATTATAATTTGTATTTGAAAGAGTACGTATAGTTTCTTTTTCAATTTATAAATAAAGAATCTTTATTGTCAAAAGAGCAGTTGCAAACTACTTATATTCACGTGGGGGGATAAAAACCAAGTTACTCTCCGAAATGAAGCACGGGACCATCTCATCAATTCCGATCAACGGCTCTTGGGCGGTGATTTAATATTTATAAAAGAAATTATTTAATTCATTCGTTCTGTTATCCATTTATTATTCGAAAATGAATCGTAGATATTATGTGCAGTAAAAGTTCAACATAAGTAATAACAAAAGGATTAATGACATTTCCGTTATTGGAAAACCCACCACCATCCGAAAGACCACCGGAGAAAAATCCGGGAGAGTTAAAAGTAAAATGTTTTTGATGTATTAACTACATATCATTGTTTCTTTCGGAACGGCGATTTCTACTTTTCAAAAGAAATTTTATCTCCATTGCTTTACCCCCCTGCTTACCATGGAACGTCACTGGGCTTTAATCGATTCTAAAGTACTATTCTGCGTACATTTCCAATATAACCATTTTCCAAACAGCGCAGAACTTCAGGAATGCTTTTGAAGATAGAAGCAAGAGTAAGAACGGTCATTAGCCTTTACATATAAATTACCAATTACTGTGAATGCGATATTCGTTCAATCTCATTTCGCACGGCAAATTGGAAGAAGATTTTAATACTAAGGGTATTAATGCGTTATGACCATGAAGGAGTAATATTTACAGCGCAATGTTTCGTTGGAAAGTCACTTAATTCCAAATCCGTTCTTGATATTCAAACGAAATTACAAAAATTCAAATGTCATTTACAGCAAAGCTTTTACATACGGGTAGTATACATATAAGCGATCAATGCTCTTGTTCAAGAGAAAGTAAATACCAGTTGCAATGAGAATTGAAGCCTTGGCGAATACAGCGTTATCGCTCAGTTGATAACGGAACTTGTAGTGAGGTCCGAGTAAGCGTATAGTGAGGTCGCTCACATATCTCTGTTCTTTTTCAAATTAAACATGAAAAATTGTATACTTATTTTCATTCAAAATTGAATATTTCCAGAGTAAATTATCAAATTTAACAATCTTTAATAGACAAAACTATTTCACTCATATCTTTTCTGTCGGGAAGATCGAGAAATTGAATAATTCCATTATATAATAATGATGGAAGTAATTAATATTTCGACTTCTAGTTTCAAGTAACGAATTCAAGGAGAAAAATGCTTATAACGATAAAATGTCTTTGAATGGCGATGTGAGTTACAAATCAAATCAAAAATTGTTATTAAATATTCTATAAACCCTTGTGATCAAATTCACTTAGTAATACTCAACTTATTAATAATATATAAAAGTATCTTAACGAGTAAATAAATTTGAGACAGTGCCAATTACATTGATCAACTACTTCACAATATTGAAGTCATGGTTACACAATCAATTTTGATTCCCCATTTTCTGGACAAAAAGAAATATCAATATACTGTTGGGTACAGAACTCAATGGTGTTTTTTTTAAATATTTATTTTTATTCAGGAAAGGAAACCAGCCCTCAGCATATGGTTCATAAACCACACTTCCAACTCCTCTTTCATTTTTTACTTTAGAACTCTGAATCAATCACGCGTACATTTATCTCTTGCTAGCAACTATATGACGAAGCCTGTTTCCACGATTAATATCAGAACATTATCACGGCACACACAGGTTTTAATTCTTTCTAGTCAAATATTCAATATGTTTAGCATTGTTGTATATTTTCGTACGACCTTCATTTGAATGGAAATTGAATGGAAATATTGTTTTATTGTGATATATCCTTAGTGCATATAAAGATCTTACAATATAATTAACAAGACTAGATTTAAGAACGGAATGTAAATAATATAATTCTACATTTTCGTTCTGCTCCAATCACCTATGGTACATTTCTGTAGTTAATTATATCAAACTAAGGATATACCACCTTGTATGAAGTCAATTGATGAGTGTCCGTTGATCATAGAGTCCCGCAAAATAAAATAACTTTTTCTTTATAACCACTACATGGATGTAACATTGATTCCTGTAATACACCCAGTGGTCGTGAATGGCCAGAAGGCAGCCATGACGGAGGCTGAAGGCGGGCGCGAGTCGGCAGCGACGGCATTGGTTGCAGCGACCGGCGAATGCGCATCGCCCTCCCGGGTCACGGAAGCCACGCCAGCCGAAGCTCCCGGCGGCGGCGGAGCGACGGGCACGGCGTTCAACGACTGGCCGTTCACGGTCCAATACGGTAATGGAGGTAACGGTGCACCAGTAGAGTGTTATTGCTCTGAAATTCATTTTAATTTCTCATATACGTAGTACAGAGAAAGTTTTACAGTCCTGGAAAAAATTCTATCGTAAGAATTTTGAGTGTCATTGATACCGAAAAAGTGGTTTTTAGCATCATGACTGTCATTTGGGTGCACCGATTCTGGCTAAACGGATGGATGAACTTCATTTATATTTCGTATTTGCTTATTGGCGATAGGCGTGCTTTAAATTTTTGCAACTTCAGAATAAAGTGCACTTTGTATTAAGATCAAAATACAAAAAAAATTCCCAAAAAGGAGCCAAATTTTTTCTATATATTTTCTGTATACGAGCCCACGTAGAAATTTTGATTCGTAACGACGTCGTTACAACGTCGTAAAGAAACGCTTATTCGTCGCCGGGTAACGACACCAAAACAACGTCGTCACACGACTTTCTTGAAAATGTTGCACTTTTTATTACAACTTTTATGAATATTATCCATTGTCTTGCTGTGTTAATTCATATTCTATGACTTGTGACACACCTTCCTACAAGAATGTTGTTTTACAACCTCCAACTTCCAAGTCCGACAACAGCGTGGTTTGATCCACGGCCCTTTCCATCTTATAGCGAGCACCCTAGCACTGAGCTACAGCAACATGGGGATAAAAGCTAATTCTGTCTTTCTATGGGTACCATGAATAGTAAACACGTAAAATAGTAATCTCCGTAAACAAGTGAAAGATAGGATGTTCTCGGCAAAATTAATACTTTGCAAAAAATACACCCAAATAGAGTTCCAACTTCCACTACCAGATGGCATAGAAAGACGGAACATTGAAATTGCGAATGTGGTTCGGATCATCCAAAGAGAAACGAGGTCACAATTAACGGGAGCGGAGACCCGTGCTCTATTGTAATTATAATTATAATTATTACTGATTATAAGTGAGTCGTCTCAACGTCGACCTTCGATTCGCCCTCGATGTCAAAACAACATAGCTTATCATCGTCGTCTAAACGTTGCATAACGACGTTGTCTCGACTTCAAATTCCGGGAAATACAAGGTCCTTCGACGTCGAAATACGTCGAAAGTCGGCTCAACGTCGGCGACTTCTGCGTGGGTATATTTGTACATACGCATTTTTTTAGTAGCAGGAATGTGATTTGACTAAGTTTCCAAATAATGATATTACTAAATGTTTAAAACCAAATATTAAAATAAAAGGTTTGCCTAGTTTTACGCCAGATTAAATAAGATAATATTACACTTATGTCGACACATTTATATGAAAGGAAATATAGAAATAAAAGATCATCACACATGAACGTAAAGAATTATTTAAAGGATGATAAAATAATTGCGTTGTGAACTTGTACAAAACTAAGAACTTTTACATAATTTTCGATGCTTGACCGTAGTACTCCGTCTTGCAAAAACATGAAACAAATATCCCAGGCACATTTTCTCGTGATAATAGAGTATACAAGTTATCACAAAAATCCTATCACAAAAATATCCATCACATTCTGAGCATAAATGTTTAAAGCTCTACTATAAGCAAACATGTGTAATGATAAGAACCGCAATTCTCATTAGGTTAATTGAAACGTTAGTAACGTTACAACTTTCTCGGCTCAAGTACGTCCTATGAGGTTAATTAGGAAGGAATATTACGTGAGCAAAAACCATAAAACTTTTAGAAACGTTTGGAAATTATGTAACAAAACGATACGAGATATTTAATTGTATGAGAAGTTACTTGACTAACTTAATTATGAATCATAACTCATTCGTAAATAATTGGCGGGAAATAATAATTTACATTTCACGTAACTTAAATACAAGAAAAATAACGATGAACATAAATGTATTTTTGTCCCATTTTTCACTCTTCCAAATCTCAACTCAATGAAAAGGGAAACACATTTTTTTAAAATATCAAACGTTTGCATTAATTAACATCCTACTTCATCACGTTTGATGCCTGGTTTTTTGCCTGATATATGGTTCTCGTCAATTACTCGTAATTCATTAAAATCAAATACCCAAGAAATGTGTCGAGGATAGATATCGTAAGTCTTCATTTTGTGTCAAGAAACTACGAAATATTTGTTAATAAAAGATACAAGAACGCACTAAACCTAAATTAGTGAACGCGGACCGGACTTCCAAAATATATTTCATCTGACGAAAGTTTCCTTTTATGGTAACATCCTCTGAAAGTGAGCTTTTTTGGGCATACACCGAAACTGCATGAACTTCGGGCAATAGTATGGTCCAAACCAAGAATATATGAGAACACATTTCAAATCAGTTGTGTAGTTACAAGGATTTATTTATACAAATCGTCTTCTATTTATTAAATTCTCAAACGAAATTGTAAACAATAACATCCGAATCACTGGCAACACCTATAACTCATTCTAAGAAGAAAAGAAACATCGCACATAATTGTGTGCCAATAAAATGAATATCTAGTAAGTGCAACATATTTGAAGTGAACATGAGGTGCATTTGGGAAGAATTATCAAGAGAAATTTCTTCCAACAACAAAAATTTTCTTGTTATCCCATGTCATCGTGAAAAAATAATAAGGACCAGTTTTTCCACTAACCAGAAAATAAAACATTTTTTATCGCGTACTTAAGTCCGCGTGAAAGAAAGAAATACATTTAATTAGAGGAAGCAAGAAAAAAACTCCCATACCGAGAAGCTACGTCTTGCCTCATTTTCTTCCGTCCCATTCCAAGTAAAATTTTCAAGAATATACTGGTTAAATCACAGACATTAATAACATAATATTAAAAACCAGTTCAGATTAGTTGCTTCTTATTGAGGTTAGCTCAGACAAAAAATTTGATAAAATATAAAAGATTATTTACAGGAACACTTCACATTAAAGTAATATTTCGTGTGTTAAAGTACATCATTCGGTGATAAAATCGTTGCTACCACTGAGGAGACGTTTGGTGGCATGTTTCAAGTGATATTTTGTGGGAGGGTTGAGCGGACACAGTGCATGCGATCGACGGAGCGCTTTTAGAGGAACAACCGGATGGTATAAAATTCCGTAGTGGGTGGTCATCGAAACACCTGAAGAATGGTGACTGTCAAAATTTATTTTTTGCATTTTTAGTTCGCATTGTAATTTTATTTTGAGAATCAAATGCACCATCTCTTGAAATGGTCACGAATAACTACTCTATGATGCTAAACAGCAAAGGAAATACGTAATTGTTTCAGTAATGAATTGAAAATATAAATATTAATAAAAAGCAAAATATATTTTCTTGCTTACATTTTGCATAAGAATTTTAAGTAAAATTGAGCAAATATTTTTTATGTCTTAATATTTAGGCACGGGAATGTACATTAACCATTTTGATATACATCAAGAATGATAAACTTTAGTTTGCCTTAATAAAATTTGTTTTTTTATCAAAACGTGGCCATCTAAAAATTATTTCCATTTAATAAAGCGTTTAGTAACTAACGCATAATTTTCCGACTATTTCCAAATCTTAATATTTTAACGTACTACGGGAAACTGTTACAGGAAGCTGCATCTGAGAAAATCCATGTTATTCCACTTTTATTAATGCGGATTAAAAACTCTTTTAATTGGTCACTAAATCATTAGAAATAAGTAATCCGAATTAAAATTAGCGTAGGTTATTAACTGTCTAACGTATCACGTATAAGATTTCTACCGAAGTACTTTCATTTTTAGAAAAAAACGCTGAAGTTCATCACTTCTATGATACGAATTACGTGACATTTGATCGAATGGTAAACGATCATGAAAAGTATTATAATATCAGAAAAAATGGGAATTTGATTCAGACCACTTAAGTCTACTACTGACACCTGTAAAAGAAACAAATCTATGAGCGTATTTTTTAGGCCTGATTAGTCTCACATTTCATTGTCTTTGTTTCCATGGCTGCGCTTTAAAATTCACCTTCTATCCATAGAAATCTCTTAAGTTGAATGAAAATGAGAGTGAAATCATTGGGAATTAAATCATAATTGATTAAATTATTTTCAATGAAAATGGGAACGAAATGGTTGAATGAAATCTCGGTCCCGTCTCCCATTTTCATTCAACATAACAGAATTAACCTTCTATCCATTCAGAATCCGTATTATTCTGCTGTATAATCAGTTTTGTAATCCACCAATATTATTTCATAAAAAATCATCAAAATAAAAGCAGAAATAATTTATTTAAGTAAATAATATTTAAAAATATAAACTTTTCCATAGCACTCACTATATACTAAAAATTATTATTACACACAGAGTAGTCTACCTGAAAAATGATTTTTACAATAATATTTTTTGATTTGTTGATGGTACTTGAAGAGCAACTAACTGACCTGTTATAAATGCATGGTTGCCAAACATTAGGAGTAAAGAAATCGTTTAGCAATTGCAGGGTTGAAAAGGTGGGTTCTTCTTCATATTTTCCCCCACCTAAACCAATACGACACAGGACTGTAGAATCGGCATTCTCGTATCAGAAAATGTTATTTAGACACTAAGCAGAAGGAAATTACCCATACGTAAAGCAGCGATGGCACCACGACTCCCATGAATGTGTATCTCACATTTAACTCCCATCGCTACACAAAGAATGAGAGTGCGCCCTTCGCAATATGCGCGTTCCGTTAATTACAGTGCGGGGGCGTAAAGCGCGCATCGAACGACCGGGCGTCCTGGGAAGTAGCGGAATGGACAAAAGTTGTTTCAGGAGGCCCCCTCGCCTCGGACTGACCCCCTCCACTGCCCTTCCCCCACCCCTCCCCCCATTCAACTGATGTCCCGCGGCTTTTTATGGTCAGTGGCTGTCGCACCGGGCAGAACCCTCGCGCTGGCCAACACCCGAACGCTGCCCGTTCCATCCGCACTGTGGATTACCCCAAGGGGGGTAAAATGGCAACTCCGGCTTTTGTTTTACACCCGTATCTGCATACCCTCTCAAGCCTGAATTAATCCGGATATGGCGTCGGTCTTTTCCTTACTTCCCCCAAGGACTCGGGAATGGAAAGGGGGGGGGGAGGGGTGGCTCCGTGGATAATGCATCCAAGGTGAGTCCCCTTGAGATTCTTAATGACTTGCGACGCGTACAAAATGTCATGGTCGTCCTTTTTCTCCGCGATGGCGTTATCGGTTATTTGGCAACCGCTCGTTGGATTGTAATGGAGGAGGGTGTGGGATATGGTGTCTGAGTGCTTGACTCACTAAAGGAATCATGGAAGCACTCTCTGCGAAGCGACAGAGAAAAAGAGAGAGAAAGCTACTGGACAAAGGCCTTCACCTCACTGATAGCTCCAGTTTTTGTTGAAACCCGGTGTCTGTGACGATAAATCAACTTTCGATCCACGATGTCATCTGCAGGTCAAGTATTATTTCCTTACTCTCATTACATAAAGAGGTAGAAGATAGCTTTGCTTTATGTCACTTAAATCTTCAACAAATTTCTAAGAACACGTCAAAATGAATGAAACAAAATAATTCATTCAATATCGGCACTAATAACAGCACTATAAGAACGAAAGCCTTAAAATGAAAAAAAAAAAAGTTTAAGAAATTCTCTCATAAAGGTAAATGATTTGTTGTTTAATTAACTTAATAAACAACGGTTTCTCTCATCAAACAAAATGTGTTCAATTGTCTACTACCATTATATAATCAAAGTAAATATATAATTTTGCCTTATTATGGCTGAATAACATTTATTTAAAATTAAGTCGAAACGCTGTGTTCTTCTAAGCACAAAATAAGTGTTATTCGTCCATGATAAGTTCGTAAGTCTTAAATTATTTATTTATTCCATTCAGCTGCATCACTTTCCTTTTCCTTCTTCAATAAAGATCTCTTTGATTATGCCTCTTTGGACATGGATAGAGTTTTATGATTTAAATAGACTGAAATGCATTTTGTTTCATAAAATTTTGAAGCACAAAAGGTTGGAGTCAAATTAATCAAGAGACTATGTACTATAGACTACTAATTTACGTCTCAGTCCGTCTAATAGATCATTGTGCTCGAAGTAATGACTTTTCTTAACATTAATGAATAAACAAACAAGCAGAAATGGAAGAGTGGAAAATTTTTAAAACGCCATTCATTATTAATTTTAGAGTTCGGCGTCTCAAGAAAAATAAGTTACTAATTATTTTCAGTTTAAAAAAGTAGGATAAGTCCATGGAAACTGAATTTGATCTCGAAGTGATTATTGACAGTATTCTCCTCTACTACCATATTCCAATTTAAATATTTTGAAGGGTCTGGTAAATAGTTTAAATTTTTATTAACGCTCACGAAATTTCAACAGCTGCTATCTGTCATAATCAGTTGATTGAAGTACAGAAAGAAATAAGTTTTGTATATCAATCACTTGAAGATGACCGAAACATCGATAATACAAATTTAAACTACTTACAAGGTCATACAAAATATTTTAATTCTTACAGATTGAGCGTAACAAGTAATCAGTGTACTCTGCATGAAAAAATCGCATGAACACTGCAGAGAGAAACATATTTCATACATATAATGCGGATGAAAGTGTTCGTGAAGTATGAGTCCTTTCGGTTCCGGTATATGAGGGAGAACTTCGATGAGAATGTGCAGCAATGATATTTCGCAAAAGTTTGAAACCAAAGAATAAAATGTGGAGTACCCCCAAAAAACGTGTCGTAAAGACGAAGGAACAAAAATCGTTTCATTATACACTTGTGTGTTTGAGACTAGACCACATTGCAATACTTTTTTACACAAAGTCCATCAATTAAATATATAATGAAAGACTTTATATAATGTGAAAAGTGCTTACGACGTATTATAATATTGTATTGGAAACTCCAGATACGAAACGTTGTGAGAACTTTTCACATAATATATATTACCCGTCCATAAAACTCGTAAATCTTTCATTATTTATTTAATTAGATTATATAGTGGACGTAAATTGAAGTAGAAGTGAATCAATTTTGCAGTTATGAAATAAACTATACTTTTAAAGCGTGAAAAACTATTCCAGTAGAAGAGAGAAAATGGTGTTAAAATCGAAAAAATAAAATAAACGAGAGAAGGATGATGAAACAAAACGAGTTTCTGAACACGAGCCTCAAATGCTCGTAGTGAAACAAATGGACAAAAGATGTGTGAGAAAGACATGTATAAATAATGCCATGCGAAAGCAAAGGGCCATGGAAATTCGCGGTCCTTCCCCGCAGCAAAAAGGGAGAAAAAAAGGGAGGGGCGGATAGAATAGCCGAGGGCGGGGGGTGGGGGTGGGGGGACATGCAGCGGAATCGGGCCGTCACCGCCGCAGGAGCAGCACGTATCGAGCGAATGGTTGCTATGGCTACGGGCAGCCGGTCCCCGGCCGAGCTTCAGACGAGCGCGGCGCACCGGCTGCTGTTGGCGCTGCCACTGTGGCTAGCAAGAACACACGGCCGCCGATGTACAGAGTACACGGTTAGGAACAGAGGTGATGGGTAAATCATATATGGATTCGTCGATAACACACTCAAAAAACATAACTTTTAATAATAATAATAATAATAATAATAAATTTATTGTCAAAAAAGCAGTACAAACTGCGTATGACCACGTGGAGGACAATAAACTAATATACTCTCCGGAAGCAAGCAAGGGACCATCTCATCAATTCCGATCAAGGGCCTTAACGCAGAGGCGGATTCAAAAGTTTCAGCAAAAATTCCTAGATAAGATAAAAAGTTAGTTACGAGTTATAATACTAATAGAATGTCAATATGTTTCGCAAAAACTATACATATACAAAATATCGAATTTTCGATTATTCTGAGTATAGTGTTTAAAAAATCATAAGAATTGAAATAACACTAAATTCACGATGTATTGTTACAATAAACACGCCCCTAGACAAAGCCTAGAGAACCTGTATAAGAAATCCACCTCTACCCGAAGGAAAAACGGAGCTAAGCCCGGGCCAGGATGGGGCTACAGAATTAATGTACACAACCGTGCCAAAGTTGAGTGCACACAAAACTAAATTAATATGAGTCATAAGACAACACAATCATGCAAAAAAATAGTTTTTAAAAAAATTGATATAAGTTATTTAAAAAGTACTTCAGCAATGGCTTGATAAAGTACAAGACGGATTTAACTTTTATTAAAATCAATAAATTCTTATTGATAAATAAAAATAAATTCATATTTTATTTTATTTTAATTTCTTTTGTTATCATTACCGGTTGTACTTAAATAAAAAAAACTCTTTTATATTTCCTAATAATTTTCTTCACTGCTTGTCGTCTGAGCATTATTTCTGTTGTATATTTTTAAAATACTCGGCAAGGTTCTACGTCAGGGATGTCTAGAGAACGGCACGCTAACAGAGTTTCGTTCTTCCGCGTGCGCAGAGATCGAAATCGTGATGACGGACTTTGTTATCGGATGGCAGGAAGAGATTTAACAAATTATTTTTCTGACCTCTTTGACCACGCAATTTTTCGGCATCCGTTGCTATAAAACTAGCGAGTTTGTGGAAGCGTAAAAAACTGAATCCGAACAGGGAATATGCAACGAAAATCGTAATGCAGAAAAGTATAAATAAAAAATTTATTGCGCTATTCATAGAACACTTACAGATGCCATTTAATGCTACTGTTATTAATTAGTTACCAAATGTTTCACTCATAGTAAACAAAGTGCATTACATCTACGTTCATCATACAGATAGTCACAGGTTCATTCACACTCAAATTTCCCCACAAGCTCTTCCGACCCTCTATGATAACCTACTGGCCAACCTTGGCTGAAACCTGCTGTCGAGGCAGCGCATACGGCGTGCACTACCTGAGCATGCCGTGCTCTAATCCCCTTACTTACTCCCGTTGGCATCCTGTTGTACGTGATTCACATATATCTCACAGTCATTCCTTACAGTCTTCCCTAATTTTTCATGTACTTATTATATCGTATGCTGTCCATCTTATTATATCGTACATAGAACGCTGATAGCAAAAAAAAGAATAGAATAGAAAACTAGTTATATATATATAACATCAGAATTTAGGAACAAAGTTTACTAGCCGAGTTCGCGAAACTTCACTGACTTCGGGTTCTGCGTAAGTATTCATTCTGACTTCCCAATGGCATCTATCGAAAGCGGTTCGATCGTAGATATCGATGAGGCGATACTTGTATTCATTTTGAGAAATAAAATCGAACATATCAGTCGAAAAAGTTTGCATATTCACCTGACGTGTCATAATGGGAAACTGAATGTATAAAAGATGAGCACGTGCTTCATCGTCAATCGATTGTAAATTCAACCACGCAAGGTAAAAAAACCGAAGATCTTGAACATAGAAATAAGCTAACAAGAAACCCCACTGGATGTTCATTAAAGTTCGATTACACCTGTACACACGTGTGAGCGTCTTGAGTGAGATACGTGTATCACAATTTTTCGAAGGTTTGAGAGTTGTATGAGCTCAGATACGGTAGTGTTTACACTTTGTGATTTGTATAAGGGAATACTCGGTGTATCGCGAGGGAAAAATACAAACAGTAATACTAATCTACCAAAGAAATAAACTTATCTAAACTTGACTAGGAAATATAATATGCACTACTCAACGCTTAAGATTACAGGAGTCAATGGACTGTGAGAAAAACAATGACCTAACCTACAAAAAACACAACTGATTGTAAACAAACATGGCGTAGAGCGTACTGGCCATGTGTTCTTCGCAATGAAGTTTCACAAATGAGACGAAACGTCGTGTTTTTATTTATGTATATTTTTTAATTATTGTGAATTATGTTAAAGTTTTTAGAATTTCAAATATTGTGTATTATGTTAAAGTCTTTGAAAAGTGTCGCTGACATGCTTATGTAAGAAAGGTCAACATTAAAATGTCTGCAACAGAAGGTCGTTCTTCTCAAAACATTTTATCAGACGTGTATATAAGTATTGCAACATGATATTGATAAAACACGTCTATCTGGTTGTTAGGAATGAATAAAATATTAAATATCTCGGTATATTACGGCCGGTGAACAGTTTTTCTGTGATATTTAGAAGCCTCTTAAAATTTTTCTCAACGTTAAAAAAATATAAAAACTACTTGTGGTTTAAAAGTTCAAATTAGTAAATGATATCTATCCTTCTACCAGGCTCTGGTATATATGTATATTGTAATTCAGAGACCTGAATAATGATTTGAGTCACTACCTGGCTTCACATTTCCCAAACGAACTCGTTGGAAAGAATTTGAGAACTAAAATAGTTCATCACAAAATTAATATAGTAATGGAAGTATTACAACTGGAAAATTAAATAAATACAAATTAACCCAGTTCTAATGTTCTGGAGGTGTTCTTACTGCAAAATGATATTTTATGTCAACAGTCCAACTGATCAGAAGATCCGTAACACTTTTATCACTGCATGAAGACACTCCAGATCAACACATTCTTCGCAGCAAACAAACAAAGTCCGCCAAAGCGAGATGCCAAAAATACGATAACCGGAGAAACGTAACGCTGCCACCATTCGCCTCGAACCATGCCAGAGTTCGCGAGGTGGAGCGGCGCGGCGCGGAACGGAGCGCTGGGTCGCGCCTAAACACGCGTTTATTTTTAGTCGTCGACGGAGATCTCCCACGCACGGGTGCTCCCGAACGGTGCCTCCCCCCATCCC
>NNCF01127851.1:300978-315241 GCA_002313205.1 Laupala kohalensis | reverse complement strand
TTTTTTGTGTCTTCTACAGCAGTTCAAAGTGCTGTCTCTTATACACATCTAGATGTGTATAAGAGACAGAGTTAAAATTGTGGGGAAAATGACTGAGGAAAGAAAAACGTGGGGCCGCCTTTAGCTGTTTACTAAATTCTAGTGAAAACTTTATTTTTCTTTTATGTCTAACCAACAACTTATAAATTAAGCCAAATAAGTAAAAATAAATACAGAAATCCACATAAGAATTAAATTTGACAATAAAATAAAGTATTTTTATGCTGATTCCTCTATTACTCTCCAGAAAGACCGGTTCACTATGTTTTTTTAATAGACTTCAATGAACCTCCGCAGTTCGAAAGAAACGTCTTTTTCTTCAAATTGATACATCCTTTCAGAGTCCTCAGCAATAGGTGGAGGAACACAGGTCATAATATTGTTGAGTGGTACAAAACAAATATCTCCCTTTTCTTCAGTCCAAGAAAAAGATCTTACAGGTCCATACGGGTTCATGAATTTGATGTTAGCGTCACCTTCTCCTACATGCTTGGAGAGGATCAACCCAAAAGATCAGTGATCGTCATAGATACACGTGACGAAAGATTTTGTCGATAATTATGACTTTTTTATTGTGGATGATTTTACTTCACAAAATATGCGTATTATGGAAAAAACATAATCGAAGCTGATCCTCTTCATTCCGATTCAGAATTGATGACAAGGCGATAACGCTGCGTACCTGGCACAGTTTTAGCCTACAAAAATCGACTTTCAAGCTCTTGTCAGGTAGCTAAGATATTCTCTCTCTTTATGAGCGCATATTCAATATTTGAAGTATAGGTTTGACAGTCATCAAAGACTTTTTTGTTGGCGTTGATATTTCCTGTCGGCATCCGCAGGCTTCCTCTTGTGACAAGACGCTTTACGATGCCTCCAGTGTCGTCGAAGGGGGATTTTCCATGACTGGTAGCAAAATATGTCCATTCTGCTGTTAGACAAAAATCTTTCTCGTGATTGAACAGATTCAGAAAGTTCTTGTAGTTTTTATACTGTCCCCCGCAACCACCCGAAAAATAATTCACATGTTTAACTGAAGGGAAATTGTCACGGGGAAATTTTGTCACAACTTTTTGTGTTTCATGAACAAAGCCCACATCATGTTCCAAATCTACTGATGTAACATGTAAACTGGAAACAATAAAATACTCACTGAACTCAGGTTTAGTATAAACAACAGCAGGGTGTAAAGAACATCGATCTTTCAGCCAGTGATATCCTTGAGCTACTTTCTGTATGAGAAATAAAAAATTTTCACTCAAGTCTAAGAGGATAATTGCTTTATTGTAAGAGAGATTTGATTTCAATTCTTTGAAATAACGTGCCTGAGATTTTGCAATGAATGAATGAGAAACCAGTTTTTCTATACTATTTGTTAATTTTGTAAAATAATTCGTCATAAATCACATCCAATGTTACTTGAAGAGTGCGATCAGTTGAAATCCAAGAGATGTAAGATCATCTTAATCCCATTCTTACAACTTCGCTCGTAAAAAATTCTTCAAATTTTCTGTTGGTCTCAGACCAATGTCTTAATTTAAAGATACACTTCTCAGCCCTTTCCTTATTAAAATTTTATGTCTTTCAAGCGGATCAAAGCACACTGTTTGATAGGTGACATACTTCGAAAGGTAATATTTTTATGATTTTCACAAACCGTTAGTAAACATTAAGCACTCGCTTCACTTCTTAAAACTAAAAGCTCTTTTTCCGCTGTACTTAAAGAACTTTCAACATATATCTTTTTTTTATATTTTTTGTAAGATTCCTGGTGACACACTGTTTTGTTTACTTCTCCTACACTACAATCAGGTAACGACTCATTACTTCGTGACATTGTAAAACACAGTAAGAAACTTTCTACATTTGAAAGATTTAATGTTGAACCTCTAGATGCTGAAATATAATTGAGACAGTTATGAGATCACTTCCCTATGACGACATTTAAAAAAAAAATTTGATGAGAGGAAAATCAACAAGCCTGGTTTGAGAATTTCAGAAGAAAAAATTGCCATATGCAAGACTATGAATCACTCCTTTGAACTAAACCATTGATAGAGATTGAAGAAAGCAACGAGTTAAGATAAGATGCAAACTCCCAAATACACAAAATGCAGGACTCGGCACTATTGTCGACAGGGCAAACTGCTCAGAGCCGCATTTTGTCGAGTCTCATAATGTTTGTTGTTCTATGCGGCGCGAGATAAGTGACGGGCATTGATTATGCGCGAGATAAGTGACACATTGCTGAATGATTAACACAGTGTTTCTAAATGCACAGAGGGAGAAAATTAGTTACAAATAAAGCTATTCCTGACTATATGTGTGACCTAATTTTTGCACTAAAATGCAATACGATAAAAATAATATTGTTTAAAGAAAAATTTTCTACGTAGGCAAGGGCGGGAACACTTTTTTCTTTTCACACTTTTTTCCCCCACGCTTTTAGCTCTTATTCACACAAAAAAAATAATTCAGGTCTTAATTTGGTCTTTTGAGATATATCACTTAAAAGAGGGATTTTCACTCACAGAATTGATAGAAAGTAATTTTTCTCAATTTTTAAAACATTTTTACTCGAAATACAAGCTCGATATATTTTCTCTCTCTTAATTTATGTTCTTTAAAGTATGTGCACATAAATTTTGGTGTTGATTCATGAATTATATTCGGAGTTATGATTTTTTTAAATAAAATGCGCAGATCTCTACCCGCACTCACAAGAGCAACAATTCCCCGAAAAATGCAAAATTTCAAATCTACTAATGTAGAGACTATAGGACCTAGGAATCTAAAAATCATATGAATCGCTAACTTGATAGTGAGAGCATGTGTACCAAATTTCATCACAATCTGAGATGATGGGTGCCATGGCTTGGTTGATTTGATATAGAATGACCCTATAAGTATAAGGAGAACAATTTTATACAATTTTCAGCTTAGTCTAAATTGTGGTGCCAAAATTTGCCCGGTACATAATAAATTTAAGGTTTAAACATTCTTTGAATTAAAATTGCGTTTTCAAATATTTTATATACGATATCTACTCCAAAAATATTTAATTTTACTGATCCAAAACTATGATGTAAGGATGATATCTAAAGATAAGGGTTTTGGGTGATAATTTGGAATTTGTAAGTACAATTTAATATTTTTGTGACCCTCCTGTATTTATCATTGATCACCATACTGATATTTATCTGGTTGACGAATATTATAGACATACAACTTTAAAATACCTATCAATCATAGAATATCTTGTAAAGGCGGGGAAAAAGCAAAAGAAATGAAGAAATAATCAGTTTGCTGAAATCATTTATAATTATTTATTTCCAAAAATCGTACCCCAACTATATGCATATATTTGCAGTCGTCTCCAAAACAGAAAAATAGTCATGCTTCGAGTCTACTAAGAACAGCGCGTTACATACAGATGACATGAGAAATATAATATTTATGTTAAACCTTGGCGAACGCATAAAGTTCACAAATCTAAAAGAATTTAAGTTATTCGTGACATCCCGCTATTCGAAACTTTTAAGAAAACACGAGAGAAAGCGCTTGTAGCAAAGTAGTTAGATATCATTTACATTCTGTAAATCAAAAACCTCAACTAAATTTTTCAAGAACCATCAACCATCTGTCACACTGTAATTAAAACAAAAGACTCCTTCAAGTATAAGAGTGAACTTTCCTCAATTAATTTCAGTTCCCAAACTCAATGTAGCAGCCAATCACCACAACTCCGTCATGTCAATTTCACAACCCGTGAGAAACACACTCATCTCGCAGGAGTACAGTAACACATGGTAGCGGCGGGAGTCACAGACTCCGCAGGACCTTCGAATAAGTTCCTTACAGGGGCCTTGTCCACCGGGCTCATAAATCGAGAGGCTTAATTATTAGAAGGCAGGGTGAGGAGGGGCGGGCGATGATGACGACGAAACAGGGGAGAGTGTGGAGGCGTGCGGGCGAGCGTCCGTTGGGTGCAGGGCGCGTTTGGGACACGCGGCGGGGTGCTAAACATGTCCGACCGACGCGACGCGTCTCGTGCGGTCTCCACCGCCGCCGCCGTCACCGTCCTTTCTTTGAGCCTGAATGCTTCAAGGTTGAGTCATACGCGACACAACTATGACGGAGAGAGAGGGGCGTAGTTCCATGAAGGAAATTCAAAGATGTTCCAACGGGGATATCTTGTGGATATTAATTTATTCATGACCCGGCGTTGCCCTGGATTTTTCTTAAACTATTCTTTTTCTCAGGGTAAAATAAAATCTATCTATAATATAAGATCAAAATACTTTTACCTAATGGTTTTTAAAAACATGTACAGCATTCTAATTTTTCACATTCATAATAATAAAAATATAATTAAAAAAATACACCATCTTGCAGGAGCTGAGCTGCTGCACCATTTCATTAAAATTCTTATAAAATCTAAACTATTTGTCGAAATTTTACGATTTGAAGAAAAATTTTATCTTTGTAAAATGGACAAAACAAATAATCCATTAAATTTGATATTGATAGATTATTTTCCTTCTTAAAATACTCTCTTAAATTGACGTATTTTAAAACTTCAATTTTCAAAAACGCTTCATCGATAATTTACGATAATTTTGGTAGGTAGACATGTGCTGTCGCGGACATTTTCTAGAACTCATTGAGGCAAACAATATTGAAATTCATAGTTGTCACCTATCTCTAACTGTTTAGGCTGCNTGTAAAAACCATTTCTATCTTTCGTAACACGATTTTAAAATTAAAAGTTAGCCTACGTTAATCCTGGACATGTAAACTATCTCTTTACCAAAATTTTATCGCTGATTATCAAATTTAAAAAGTGATTATCAAATTTAAAAAAATAAATAAAATATTTACGAAAAAGTTATCTGTGACGAAGTGTTCTTTAAATCCTTCGCCTAATATAGGTATCTCATCACCTCAGTTGAGGACTCCATTCCCTGTGGACGGAGTGCTCGCAACAACAGCACCACCAGACTGTACTTCGCTGCTGAGGCTCCGCTGGTTGTCAAATGAAAACATAGTTCTGTTTATCACTTATTCGTGGTTTCATTCTAAGTTTCATTGATCATGTTATCGCGGCATTTTCCTGAAGGTTACAGTATAAATTTTATTACTTAAAAACGTGCCTGGTCGTTTTTAGGAATGTTTTCGAAAAATGTTAATAACTCTTTATATTTGGCATGTAGAAACTTGAAATTTTTAAGAATGTCACAAACATAATAGTTATCATTTTCTGAATTATTTTTGATACTCTTTGTTTATTGTATTAAAATTAGTAAAGTCGACGTATCGGGAAAAGTTGTGAAAAATTCGCGTTTTTGGAAACATTTCTGCTATTTTAAAAGTATTATTCATTCTTAGAACTATTTTGTTTATTTAAGTATATGCACAAGAAAATGAAAAATTTTATGGTGTTAATTATTTTTGTATGATTTGTTGTGTCTTTTACAGCAGTTCAAAGTGAGGGGTCTATAATAAAAAAATTCGGTAGTAGTCCAGTCTCTTATAATTTGGTCTCCATAACAACTGAATAACAACCTATAGTTTGCTGTGCTATACGTGGCGGTATTGATCTGACATACGAAACTACATTGGTCTGCAATACGTGAGAGGATGTTTACCCTGACCTACCTCAGTCAAAAAGGGAGACCAAAAACGCCCTCTAGCTCAGAAGTATGATGGTAAGAGCGAAAACTCTACGAGTACTCAACTCCACCGTTGAATGTATACACTCCACCATCTACTCCATGTATACTCTTCTCAAAGTAGACAATAAATATTAATCTCTTATTATAGATACATGTCAATTCAAAGTGAAATTTCTATTCGCACGACTTCAACAATTTCTAGTTTCCTCTATTTTTCTATAGCCAAGAGAGCGAAAATAGATTAAGTTGTACCAATCCCAAAATATTTAATTTCCTGTTAAAAGAACATTATTTTATAAACAATTCATACTTTTATATCAACGCTAATTTTCATAAGTCATATCATATTGAATGGAATAATTTCCTTCACTATGTATGCTTCAATACTGTTTCGTATACTCTCGAGAATATATTTCATCAAAGTGAAAAAGAATGTGCAAAAATTTACGATTTATTTGTTTTTCATTANAAAAAAAGAAAAAAAAAAGGAGCTGTAAATGTTGGCAAACGTCATCTCTTTATTTACCACTTGCTATAACAAAATACGAGTAAATTTACATCAGGTTATTTTCTTAACCTAAGGATATCGTAGAAATACAATCCAATACGTTATTTAATAAAATATCATAAAACTTCAAAAAGTACAATTTTAATTATCACATACAACCCGTGATACCTAGTTAGCTGTGCAATATTGCTTCACAAAATTATTATGTTTACCAAAAACAGTCATTCTGCGGAGTGTAAATGCATCATACTTTTTTAATTTATAGTCATCTCTTATGATTGAAACAACTTAATACTCAGTGCACTATATACGAGTGACGTAGTGCTTAAAGCTGTCTCCAAGTACGGTTATAAAGCCTCGAAATTCATATCTGACATCTAAATAAAATCATATGTATGTAGAATGTTAATTGCCATGTAATAAGCTTTCCTCGTAAAACAGGCTTCGAAAATAATTTTAACTTTATCGCAAAGATCTTCTTTACAGCATTTAAACGAGCAGAGAAGCAATTTAAGGTATTATGTGCGCGTTGACTTAAGTGAACTTGTCAACTATTCCACGAAAGTTGTTCACCCAAGTAGTTCTTGCTAATTAATAATTCATTCTACTGATTTTTTTTATATTGAATAAGAACAATTAGTTTGTAATTTTAAAACTAGATAATTAATTTAGACTGTCGTATGATTCCTTCTTTGATAAGGGTCGCATTGTCTTCAGTCACGTGATACGGCTGTCATTTCCGTTAGAACAGAATTTTCCACAGTTTTTGGTGAATTATTCTTGAAAATATCTCGTAAGGTATGAAAATCTTATCATCATTGCGTTCCTATTTCCATCTGCTATGTTTTAGTAGGGTTTTTTTCTCGCTATGTTAAAGCGGCACTTTTGCCAGAATATTTAAAAAAACATGAGCCAGCGAAAGTTTCTCCATTTAAGCCCATAGTAATTTAAAGTCAAATAATTTAAAATTTTGCGCCGTAAGTGTACGAAAATTTATCGCCACTGGATGGAGAATGGTTCAAACTATTAATTAAATATTTTTTTTTGGGGGGGGGAGGGTACTTAAGCCTAGTCGCCCTGACGCTCATAATACCTGATCTTGGCACCGTCTCCCGTCATCGCATTCCCTAAGCGAAGTGTTACTCGTGGACTCGGTTCCCAGTGTCACGTCGTTTACGAGAGATACAATGATGAACATCTAGAGCATCTAGAGCATCGTCATGTGGAGTGAGACAAGAGTCACAAACAGACTGAAAACAACATATACAACAAAAGTTGTGAAGATAGAGCTCACGGCGATTACAGGGACTGGAAGAGAAGGAAGGAACTTGGGTGGCGTAGATGGACTTGGGCGTAGTCAAGGAACTCTTGGACACACTTTTATGTTCCTACCGAATTCGATCTTTCTATATTTTACTCAATGCTGCACAGAACTGACACACGACTCGCCTGCATATCCTCGCCAATTCTTTTTATATTGTTGTATTTGTGAATGAGAAATGTAGCGTGCGATTGTAGCTTATCTACATGGAGCGATAGCAGATAGGAGTTGGGTGGTAGGCCTTTGTTAGCGGGTGGACCGCTTAGTTGGGTTTACCAACAACTTGGCAACGTAGAGGGGTTAGTAGAAGTAGTTAGTAACAGAGTTATTGATGCTAGGAAGAACTGGATTGAGGAAGGAAGGTTTGCTTTTCAGTAGTCACTGCTCCACGAACTGGGACATTAATGCGAATAGCTACAAATTTTCTGGCCACATCGGGAATCGAACTCGGGACGACGTGGTGATGAGTTGCCAATTTTGAAGCATGCAACTCGTTCCAATAAAGTCATTCCTGTGCAGAGAGAGAGAGAGAGAGAAGGTAGACATAGTTGAATACAATAAACTTATTAAGTTTGAAAAATCAGAGTTTACGATTTGCATCAAAGAAAAACGAAAGAAAAATTCAGTGCAAGTACGTGAAAACAAGATTTAATCTTTTTGTACTATTTCTTCCTTCTTATTTTTATTTTTTAAACTACTGAGCAGCTTCAAATATACTATAAAAATTATTTTCTTCCTATAAGTTTATACCAAATTTGAAGCTTTTGGGTATGAAATTAAAAAGGGGTAAATGAAAATGGGGACATTCCCATCCAAATAAATTTTATAACACACTTTTCTATATTTTTATTACACACAACTAATGAGGTCAACAGAGGAAACAAATTAAATAAATCAATATAACTTACAGAATCATTTTCAAAACATAATACGAGGAGAAAAATAGAGTCCATAAAATTCACATTTAAGCTACTTTGGCGAAAAACCGCAAGTTTGGAGAATAGAAGTAGCAACGGGCGTCATCTCGTCGACTACTTTGTGAGGACGGGGGACGACGAGGACGTTGTCATGGAAGAAACTTAAGGGGGTGTCGCAGCAGCGTCTTCAGTTAAGATTGCTCCGTAAGCAGGCACTTGCGTCAATCTGGACGACGGCAGAGGCACGCTGCCACCAGAGTAAGGGACTTAATTGTGAAGAGCACCATGGACTCCTGGTTGCCTTCCGACGACGACAACATCCCCTCCACCCCCGTCCTCAGCGCGTCAGAGTGTGAGGGACGGACGGACGGACGCACCGACGTCTCGGAAGAGGAAGGATTTGAGACGCGGAGAGGGGTCTACGGCGCGAGCGGCGACGCTTCATTGCAGGAATGTGTGTTAGACGCCCGCCCGCGCACTCCGGCACGCGCGTCCCGAGCCCTCTAGCGGCGACGTGAAGAACCTCGCTCGTACGCCAGATAAAGTTCATAGCGCCATTACACAACGAGGTCGATCACTGATTACACTATCTGACTGAAGTATGTAAATCACTTTTACGGTAATGACTGAATACATGTCGTACCAGAGTTGAAATGCGTTTTAAAAAGATTAATTTAAAATCGAGTGCTTCCAAACAAATTAATCGATTTTATGAAGTTACTTCTTCTCTATTTTTTACAGATCACTCCAAATAGTTAATTTTCTGATACATTTCTGGCTGTATATTGCGCCATTTTTCGTATTGGTTAACTACGAATTTTTAGTAATTTAAACTCCGGAATAAATATTGAATCTTTAAAGAGATAACTTCGAACATATATTAACACCTCCAAGAAATTTTTAAAATATTAAATTAAATTAAATATAGTCGTCTATGCTCCATAATGCTCCTTCCGACTTTTCGTCACCACAGTAATATCTCCGACAACTTCACAGTCCATCCCCTCTCGGTCAATGTATTCACCCTTAAAGCGCGTTTCCACCGCCACTGTTAAGAAGCAGGGTCGGTCGTGTCAAGGCTCAAGTCGTAAATACATTAACTCATCACGCGGGAAAAGTTTACGGTATTGTTTAATGAAGGCTTCAAAATGCGTAGTCACATGGCAGATAATTAACTGAATTAAAGGGTTGAAGAAGCGGCTGAGATGGTAGATCCAAGGACAGAGGTAAAGCGCGGACGGAGGAGGCAAACATACTCGTGTAAGGGATGGAAAGTTGGGGAGAAGATAAAAAGGAAGGTAGTGTTGACGGGTGCGAAACCCACGCTTGTGATTCGCGGAGACCTCTCCACCCTTTTCAACAGGGGAGGCGTAATAAGGCATTTACACACAATGGCCTTACCAACCCTTAAGAAAGGAGTGGGGTCGGAACAAGTTGTGCAAGAACCCGCCCCATACTCTTTGGCAAAGTCACTTTCCAACCCCTGTTCTCCGACGGAGTGCCGAGAGCGGGGTCCGGAGACGTTTAGCGGGCCCACTGCACCCCGGAAATTGAGAAAGTTAGCGAGAAGTCGCTTGGAGACGGGATATGGATTTAATGGGAGGAGTGGAATCGAAGGATTAAGTTGCATGGAGCAGAGGAGAGAAGAGGAAGAGGTGATACGATCGGCAGTGGAGATAGTCGCTTAATCAACGCAGGGTTTTTAAAACTTTTGCAGTCGTAGGATGGAAGTTTCCCACTCCTTGGGAAGTGCTCCTCTCCGTGCTCTCCGAAGAATGGAAGTTTGCTTTCGTGAAGTCACGCGAAGCAAGAAAATCGATTTGACAAAGAGAAAGAATGCTATTTGGTTGCAATTTGCATGGAAATCCCAATAACTAACTTTCTAAAAGTTAGGTGTACATTTTTTATTCTAAACATGACGTCCATTAATTTAATTCAATCGGGATGATCGAGCTTATTTCTTGGATGTAGAATGTAGAAGTAAATGGGCAAGAAGTTTTTAAACTACATACAATAATTCAAAAATCAGTGTAGAATCTGATTGCCCGAAATTTTATGGTAAGCAAATGACATCTTTTGGTAGCAAAGGAGGCAATCGACAAATAACTGATTATTATTCAGTCGTTCTTACATTAAACATGTACAAATCAATCCTAGTGACATGAGAAGTTTTTGAGGTAATGGATATGTGAAAGACAGAATTTGCGAGATGAATGTTTCGTCCTCCACGCCGCAGTTGCTCAACGGAACTATTTTCTTGATTTCTTAGCTGATACTGATATTGTTCATTTAAAAACATCGTACCTACTGTGTAGAAGATATTACAACAGCCAGGTGACAAGCCATGGTTCGACATATCTCGCAGGAGTGTTGACCGTCACATCACTCATTTGCCTTCCACAACTGTACACTATGTTCACCCCGGTCTCATTCTACCCAGGTTCTATTCGCGACTCATCGTCATTCTCATCAGTCTGTAGTGATCAGGCATCACCTCCATTTGTAGGCAAAGTACAGAATTTACGAGGATAATGAAACATGTTCTATTGCTTTTTAGAGCTACCTTAATTTTAAGTTTATTTTGAGCACTCTAGAACTGAAAAGCAATAATATCCATGAATCTCACCAATAAACTATTCGTAAATTATCTCGATAGCATCATCGTCAGATAATGACAGAGAAATTCCAGCAAACAATAGCGAACACATTCTCATCGGGGGGGGGGGATATCACCACGGTCAATAAACGTTCGACAGAATAGAAATTTATATTCGCTTGCCAACAGAACATGAAGGCATAGTCCGATGCGGAGCGTATTCCGTTTCAGTAACGGTGCTTTTCATCCCAGAGTTCGATATTACGTCTTCCGCCATTTCATTGCATATCGGCTTCCTTGTTCATGTCTATTCCGTAACAAACGAGCGTTAATGTAGAAGTAGCAATTGACTCACGCAGCAGAGCTACAGTAGAATTAAAACTATAGTATAAGTCATCATACTTCGCTTCGAGAAATTCAACTTAAGAAGAAAAAAAACATGAAAGGAAATGCACTATGTTCATTAGTGTATTTTGAATTAGACGCAGTAAATTACTTGTCCTCAATATGGTCATAAACAGTTTGTAACAGCTCTCTTGACCGTAAATTATTTAAATATTTGTTTATTTATTGTCAGTTTACCTGGTTTGATGTTGTTATAGAACCTGTACTCAATGTAGCCAACGCTTTTACTTCGCCATCGTCCATAAGAGTAATGATACCTCGCGTTCTGTTGGCAAAGGTATTCGAAATTGAATTCATAACCAACCTCGGACAACAATCAACTCACTTCCTCTATTAGTGGCGATGTTCTGTTCTTTCTGAATCGATCGCGTGGAACGAATATTTTGTGTCTTTGTTTGTGGTGTTATTAACTTGTATTTCTTTACAGCAAATAGTCGCTTTTGTGACAACTAATAATATTTATTTGGATATTACTTAAACTCTTTGTGACACGCTTTTCCTGAAAATTTCCTACCAGTCTTTCCTTGAAGTTTTCGCGAGTGTTTCAAGGATTTATTTCGTTGAGGTTGGCAATTTGCTTAAGGCAGCCATATTGAATAATTTTAGGCAAAGTATCGTGACTTCTAGTATAGAAAGGCTTTTCTCATTCCAAGGACGATGCGCCGCAATGGGGCTTCTTCCTCACCATCAGAAGTTGACGGAATCCTTTATAACCACGATTAACACAACTGATATATTTGCGTCTTTACGAAAAATACTCTGTCACAGTCAAATTTATGTAGTCTAATCTGCTTACTCTTGGACAAGCAAACGTAAAACTGTCCGAATGGCTCTACAATTATATTCTCAGAACCTTCTATATCACACAAACGCAATTTTACCTTCCCTGAGCTCAATAGTATTACAGATGTTAATCTTGGTTCACAGTGCTTTTATTTTAGACAACTTAATTTGGACAAGTTAAATAATTTTAACGCAATTATCACATGCATCATATGAACGTGCAGCAATATAATGTATACAATGGAACTCAAACAAAGGACTTGTGACTAATCATCGAAAAGAAACCTACAACATCTGAAGATGGGGAGAACATCTCCCCGAAACGTTATGTATATTAATGATGTAGATTAATGAACTATCAAGCGTTTCGTGCGTCCGGTGTAAAGTGTTGTCTAAAATAAGAGCACTGTGAACCAAGATTAATAATATAAGACAACATCACTTCTACCTAATTTATAGTATTACAGATGTATTTTCTTTCCCAGCCTTGCATGTTGCCTTCGTAGATATATCATGGATTCTTCGAGCAACGCGATATTTCAACTTTCTCTTAATTTTATTATTTGATAGGTATTTAACGTGAATTATGACTCCGATCTCCATGCTATCACCGAAGTTAATTCGTAAATTCCAGTGTGAGCAAGAAGATACACCGTAGGTATTATACAGTTAGGCGGGTTGCATTCAATGTTCAGGGTGTTGCTTACATTTGTCTTACATTGTTGCAATATTGCAAACCCATTTATTTCCGCGGTACTCCGGGCTATGTCTGCATCATTTCTTTACCATAAAATCCTTTCTTATCTATTAAAACATTTTAGGCTCTCTAGTTCGTACTCTAACATACTTTGTCGTAAAACTCTCAGTTAAGATATTTCATAGACCAATTCCCCAATGGCAACAAAATGGTTTGACGATTCATTCTGAAATTCTGAAGCCAAGGCACCTACTGATCATTTATAAAATATGGTTACAATTACTAATAATAAACTGGAAATGAAATTGTAAACATTATATTTTGTTCCGAACCCTAAATCATTGTACCTCTTTGCTGTCTTCCCACTTTCTCGGTCGGCGCGAGAATGACGGATGACAATATTGAAGGAATGGACCTGTCATGGATTAGGAATCATAGACAAACCTAAATTCACCGGTTCGTATTTAGATCGCAATTAATGAATCCGTGGACGAGATGTTCACAAGCGGTCATATGAGTATTTATAGTCGTAGGTAAGACAACGATCCATTGTCAATGTGTGTACATCATATGTAATCTTTTGTCGATCACCCTAGTTTTATTGTGAGTAAATATCGTGACATTATATAACTTGTTCACGGCTGTGCTTAAGGTGCGCTAGAAAGGTATATAGGAAACAACTTCACAACACATTATACGAGTATATAATTAACGTTTTTTGTGCATAAACTGTTCTTTTGAAATTTAATACTGGTTTTCTGTCACTAAAGATGACAATATCGTGTAATTGTTCGAAAAAGAATAAAACATTTTAGGTTTATTTGGTGGTTTCACACATATATTTTTAGTATGAACACAAATTTGTTAAACTGGAATAATTTCAACTGCCTTTCAGTTGTTGTTTTTTTTTCAAATGTGCTGGTGTACACTCCTCTTACAAATCGAGCTTCTCCACGGTGGTTGTGGATCATAATGACCGTAACATAAAAGTCAGTGAACCTATGATACCAAGTGAGATTCTCCAGCACGGAAAAAAAAGTTAGATAGCTCAGCCTAAAGTTAACTGTGATAGCTCAAGTGTTGGCTGTCTAGCGGACATAATCTGCCATAATGTAGGCTGCCTAGTACCATAATCTGCCACTGCTTATGCTGTAGCTGCCCTAAAACAGTTTTCGTCTCAACGAGACCAATTTTATATCACTGCGGAAGCTAACGCTGTTTTATCTGGAATGAAGAAACTTTCATCATAGCTTATAAGTTTTGCGCGCAACAGATCAGTCCCGCTCAGAAATCCGACATAGCTACAAGAACTGTTGTTTGTT
>NNCF01127851.1:255474-300966 GCA_002313205.1 Laupala kohalensis | reverse complement strand
GTGCATTCGGTTCGTTGACTCATGACTGAGGTGGCGCAGCCTCAACAATTGTTTTACGGAGTCAAATCGACCATGGCTTTCGCAACTATGAATAGTTGTTTACTTGAACAAAATGATTCATTACAACGACTAAACGACGCCTTCCCTACGTTGCGTAGCCCGAAATTTGAAGACGAGACGACGAATAATTACAGTGTTTTCTTCGCGTCGAGCAGCCGTACACTGATGATATTTTGAATTTGTGAAGGATAATGTTGACGAATACCTAATTATTATTTTAAATAATGATATTATCAAATGTATCAATCTGATAAGAGTAAATTTCAAGTATATTCAAAATAAAGAAACATTTGGATACATAAAAAATAACTTCTTGGTATTCAAAGATATATTTTTCCAGATTTTAGAGATGATTACTGTTTTATGTATTTACTATTCATGGTCCCAATACTATGGTGTCAACTCTTAGACAACGTTACACATGATACTAAAACATTATACTGCAGTACCTTAATAGTAGCGTTCGCGTCTTCAGAGGGAAAGAACCCCGGATCGAATACTGGTGGTGTCAGATACCTGAAAAAACACCTTTGCTGTACGCCTGTGATGAAACAGGGTAAGACCATGGAGTTGTAATGATAATGAATATCGTCAAGAAAGTGCAGAAGAAAGCATGCAGATATTCGATTCAATATTACGTGCATACCGGTTGACAACATCATCTACTATAGGTTCCCTTTTCTTATCTTGTAGATTAGCTTCTTAAGCTTTGAGAGCTAATGCTGTACGCTGTGATAAAGAAGGTCGAAAATTCACGTCGTATTAGACGGATGTTAGCTGTGCGAGTTCATGTGTTGCCTGTCCGGCTGGCAGCCAATACATCTGCTACCCCAGCTCAGGTTCTTTTTTCAGTGAGGTTCCACGGCGCACTCACAAACACATCCTTTAGTGCCAATGAAACTCAAACGGAATGATTGAAATAAATGTAAAAGAATAGTAATAGATTATTTTGTGTATAGGGAGGAGAGAATGCACTACATAGTATGAAACATTGTTCCCCGTCACGTCTATCTGAGCGCAATTTTCTTGCTAACTTCTGAAGATGGTATCACACTATTCAGTATTTACTAATACAGCATATTCATGAAAGTTAACAGGAATTGTTCGGAGATATTTTGTTTAAAGTCACCAACCTACGACATTGAATGGCTCTGTAGAAGAAAAATCCATCATCGGTATCTTCAGCTAAGCTGCATAAATCATTAGAAATAAGTGAAAATAATGAACGGCAACGTTGCTCACGACAAAAAGTTCTAAAAATCCCCCGACAACATGAGCCTGTCTACAGAAGTAATAACAAATACCGGAGTAAAAAACATTAAAATATACGATTTAAAATACTTCAACAGAAGTGAGTAACTTAGACATTCATATATAAATTCTTAACGAATTCATTACGTCTTGTATATTTAACACAGACATCTTTCTATGCAGTCATCTCTGCGATATGTTGTACGAAAAATGAACTTTCTTGAAAAATGTTAGACATGTTATTTTGCCAACACTAAATTATAACGACGAGTTAAGCAGTGACAGGAAAAAATCTCGCGGGAAAGACTATTTCTTGTATCTTATACATCATGATAAGCACGTAGATGCACGGAGATTGTCCAACGGTGATAACAACAACAAATAAATTATGTCAATTAATACAAAGTCTGTAGGTGAATTGATTGCCAAATAACAGTAAAGGAAGCGGCAGTGAGAGCGTAAGAGAAGAGGAAAGATGTAGAAACGGGCAGAGAAAGGTAGAGAGAAGCAATACAGTTCTGCATTAGCATAGACATTGGTTTGTAAACCGAGCGCTTTAGTGCATCAAGTCGAAGGATCCTTCCAAATGTATCATACTTATGGTCACGCAAGCGAGCGAATCCCCAATATGGCGCTCTGGAAGAGAAACAGATGGCCAAGTAAGAAAAGAGATAGTATATTAATTCAAATATTGTATAATATTTCCTTCTCGCAATTTTTGAAATGTAACTTCTTTGCTGGCGCTGACGTAAATTTTCACGACCCTGACGAAGACGACTCGCTTCTGCAATAAAGATGTGTAAAATGATTATTGTTATTCGCTACAGCGATTATCTCAGAAAAGCTAAATAGGGTTTTAGAAATGACGAGAATTATCCTCAATTACCTCTGAAATTTGATACGTCATGAGTTTTATCTTGAAAGGCATTGGACCAAAAAACTAATATGTCAGATATACTGACTCAATTGGGTTTAAATGCAATTCTTGTTTACCTAATTAAGCTCGATTGTAACAGAAACTCTGCGAATAGGGAACATGATTTTATGATGTCGCATTTGATGATTTATGGTTATACCTCGTCGTCATGGTAATTTTCGGTCAGATGAAAATGGCGACGAGTCGGGAATCGAACCCGAGGCCCTGCAGTTATCGCAGGGGTTTTAACCACTGCACACCCGTTTGTCTACACGGTACACGAATAAAATATATGAATAACCTTATCGTTATGTTTCATTACTTCATCATCTCGTCATATTTAAATGAGTCATATTCAACTATTTCACACTCCAAGCCCCAGTGGTGGTGCAGGTGGTAGTGTTGTCGCTCATCACCATGTCATCCTGGGTTCGATTCCCGATGGGGCCAGAAAATTTGTAGCTTTTCACATTAATGTCCCAATTCTTATAGCTGTGACTACTAAAAAGCAAACCTTCCTTCCTCTAACTATTACTAACTACTTCTACTAACCCCTTCACGTGGGCCAAGTTATTGGTAATCCCAGCTAACCTGCCCACCTATACTACTATCATTCTACCCTCCTACCTCCTATCACTCCATGTAGACAAGTTTCAATAGCACGCTACATTTACCTTTTACAAATGCAACAATAATAATTTCACCCTCACCTCCCGCAGCACCACTTTGGTGTTTCACTGCCAGGCGCTCTTTAGATCTTCACCCAGCTGGACTATCAAACGTTGGTGTCTCCCTATCATCGACAACGTGTCATTGGAATTCGCATTATAATGCTTCTTATGAGGAAAATTTGGGGTGATTTTCTATTTTTAGCGTACGGTATAGTGTGCAAGATATAGTTAACATTGACTGCGCACAACTTCGTGTCAAGACTTACACGATGAGCGTTTTTTTATTAAATTTTCGTGCATTAAACAACATAAAAGTGTCTAACTATGAAGTTTTATTATGATAATGAAAATTTTCACGAGAGGAAGAACTAATACATTCCAGAGGGAATACACTAATTACTTGTCGATTGTTCTTGGCGGTTTCCGTGGCGTGGGAGTGAGGGTGCATGCCATGGAGGAGAGCGCGAGCGTGGGTTCGTGGCAGGCAACCGTCGTTCCGAAGAGTTTATGGGTTGCGCAGCCTTACAAGACTTCCCCAGCGGCAACGTCTGCACTGCAGCCACAGCGGCGGCAGCCAATACTTTGACCTGAGTGTATGCGCGGCCGAGGAGCAAACCCTGTCTACACACGCGACTCGAGAAGATAACTCGACGATACGGAAGAATAAATGGTGGGGTTTGTTACACTCTTCGATTTGGGAATAAAATTATGCTCAGAAAGTTAATTATATCATATGATTAAAAATTGAAAATAATATAATTTTAAAATGTTCGTGAATAGAAACGTGACTCATTTAACTATAATCAACAATGAGTAAGTATAATTAAATACGAAACTGAATAATATATTCATTTATAACAGGGAGACATAACTTATTCAATAGAATTAATGTTTTGGAAATAGCGTGAAGAAAACGAATAATTTTGCTACCTGTTATAACTATTTCGGACATTTCCATGTGGACTCGCTTGATCTTCGTCGAGAATATCATTACCTCTTTCAAATTCAACTTCATGTTACATATTCCATTTTGGGATATGAGGATTTCCTCAAGGATCTGCCTCAAACTCTTGAACTGCTTTCATTTCGTATCATAACAGTATAAGTGATTCTCCTTTATTTTAATCATTCATTTCTGTTGTCTTGGATCGAGAGAGAGCGCTTTAATAGGAAATACTTTGCAACCGTCCCACTCTTAGTTTACCAAACGTAAAACAGGTACGTTCAATTTACTTTTTTTCATGTGTGTTAAAGGCGCTCAGTGAACGACTTAGTAACAACAAAACTGCTTAAAAGTAATAATAATAATGATTGTTTAACAATTTTTAACAAAAACGCGGAGGTGAGACAAAGAACATGTTATTAGAGAACTTTGTGGATTTACTGTTCGGTTCGGGAAGTACTAGTATATAGTGCGACCAGTCCATGGCACTTTAGAGACCGGATCATTGATAATGGCGATTATCCTCATACATTTTGTGAAAACGTATGTAAAATCCATTTGAATGTAAAAATAGAAAACCGGTGGTTCTGTAAAACACGTCTAAATTGAGATAAGATAAAATACATTTGAAACATGGATACATCACATAATATATAGGGGCATTGTACATTTCAAGGGTATAATAAACACAAAAAGGACTGGGATGAAGCATCAAAGATCCGAAACACTAAGTGATGGAAATATTTTTAAATTCTGTAATTCTTTGTAAATAAAAAGCTGATTTTTACTTTTGGCTCTCATTGGTCGAATATACATCGAAGTTTTTTGCCTACTACAAGTCGAATAGATGTTTCCTTTTTTAACTTGCACACAGTCTATCTTCTCGAATAACTTTGAAGTAAGCAGATGACTTGTAAATATATCTAATTTTTAAATGAATGACTTGAAATTATTTCTTTATCCTCTTCTATATCTTCTTATTTATAAAATTAAGTTTATTTCAATGCTTTATTATTTTCTGCACTTTAAAGGCAACATTATTTAATGATGTGTTTCATTTCATGAGGAAGAGTATTGCACCAATGTTGTAAAATACAATTAAGTCTTTACAATAAAAACACATATTAAATCTGAACAAAATATTGATACGATAGTTTCTTAATAAAATTGTATCAATAACGTCTTAATAATAGGAAAACATTATAGAAAATGAGCAGTCCCAATAGTCAAGTCTACTTCATACAAAATAGTATTTATACACTCTGGACTTACAAGGACTTTAATTATTTTTTCATTTGCACAACTAACTTATAAACACAGCAATATAAAACCATTAACAAATAGAAAATTGATGATACATTTTTTTAAATTACTCTCGAGCGACTCTTTAAATGGAGTGTGCTCACATATATTTCGCGAATACTTCTGAACCTGTTCAAACATAATGTAGGTGGTCAACACATCTTCCTATTCCCGAAAAACATAAAGGGAATTCTCGAGCAAACAACCAGCGTTCCTCGCCGCTATCAGCAACGGGAGCATCTTGGCGTTAGTATGCAGTCGCACGCACACACACTTGTCAAGTGCTTTCCCCAAGGAGAACCTCTCGGTCTGATTCTCACCTCATGCTCCCGAGGAAACCTAAACGCCAGGACCTCCAAAAACACACCGGCACATCCATTTTTTAAACATAACCACCAAACAGTGAAAGAGATAAAAAGAGAAAGAAAAATCTACGTGGCGCGGCAGAAATAAAATGATGAATATTTAATTTCCATTTCGTGGCGACATACGTGTGCACGCAACGGTGCGCTTCCGCGTTAGGATTTCGCATCTGGTATGCTAAAACGCAGCGGGGCGGCACTCGACGCTCGAGAAAAATACTCTTTTCCTCTGTCTTCCTTTACCCCCAACCCTCTCACAACAAGCTGCTGAAACCCCCACCCCCGCCACCATCAAGTAAACTCTATTTATTATTAAAAACCCCCTTTTTCATATCCGTGAGCGGCGCCATCAAACAAATCAGGCGGGCTGCCATCTACAGGGAGGCTGGGGAATTAGGCATCTCTCCGACAAAATGGACGGGCGACGGCGATAGGAAGGAGGGAGAGGAGGGGGAGGGGTTGAAGGGCGAACCGGCAGGGACGGGTGAAAAATGGTGAGGTGGGGGAGGTGATATTCACCTAAATTTTCTCGTGCACCCGCCTCCGAGTAGGGACCAAGGCGGTGGGGGTGGAGGCAGCAAACAGACTTCCATATTTCTCGCTACGGGTGAGGGTGGGGGGATGTCGGAGGAGGGGAAACCCCGACGCCGGAAAGCAAAGCACGAGAGAGAAAAGGACAGAAGAAATGACGGACGAAATTCGTAATGCCGGGCTCGCCACGTACGTGCCACTCAATTTCTTTATTTCTGCTCAGTACGGGGAAGAAAAATTAAATTGTCAGTGGACCTTCTTCTCGGTTTCTTGTTCGTGACTAACTTATGGCCTCTCCTGCTGCATAAAGAAATTAACTTGTTTTTGAGCCGTTCTTTCGCAGCGTGGGGCCGACAATGAATGCGCAAGCCAGCAGATTATTCAAACTGTCGTTGCTAGAACGAATCCGACGAATTCAATCTTGATAATTGGCCAGAAATACTACGTTTGTGAATGGATGTATTACAGGGACAGAATATAACACGACATGAGGGACATGTAGAAAGATATATCTGACAGTGCGTCGTCGTTGTAATTTAAATGTACGTTTGAAGGAAAAAATAGTTTCCACGACGTGATAACAAAGCACATAGAAACAAAATAATTCAAATGAAACATTCCTAGTAATTAAATCTTCCCGAGAAAATAACTGGGTTCTTGATTAATGATTACTTGTTATTGCTTAATTGTTTACATTCCCATGGCATCAAACCACGGAATAAATTGACGCAAACAAGCATTCGTTAAGCTAATGATGATGACATACACTGTTGCTAAATGGTGGTTGAGGAGCATCATAATACTGAAAATGAAGACGTCAGATCCTTCTGGGAGTCGGGTCGGAATGTGACTTGCACATCGCGGGAGATTGTTGAAGAACGAATCGTCCATCTTTGCCTCTCCTTCACCTTTCCCTCGTCACAATGCTATCTTCTCAACCTGTCCTCAACCTGACGAAACTTCACTCAACGACTATCTCCCTCTCTCTCTCTCTTGGGAGAGAATAGAGTCACGGATCGTTCGTCTCGCAAATCCAGAAGCAAATTAAATGAAACGCCCACGCCAACAGGACGAATGAAGAACTGAGTCTATTACGCGATGGGAGAAAGTTGTTGAAATTCAGATGAGGTAGAAAATGAAGGAAACGCGTCAAGAGAAAGAAAATATTCCGACTCGAATAGAGGGAGAGGATCAGAGAGTAAAGGATGCCCACTTTTCCTTCTTTTTTTTTTCTTTCGGAAAAGTTCTCAAGAAATTCACGTAAGATAACTGCGGAGGCTGACTTTTTTCGAGTGCAAAGAAAGAAAATTTGTTGGAAAGAGATGATATTAAGAACAGATGGAGTCTTTGAGTTTCATTCAGAAGGGAGGATATGCAAATGGTTGGGAAAGTTTTGTTACTGGATATCCCTTTTTCCGAGGAACGTGTAGAAGCATAATTAAGTAAAATTAAGTGGGTATATTGAATTTAAATGAATGTCAACAATAACATTTCTTTAATGATGTATTTTTTAAAAAAATTTAAAATCCCTTATCTTCGGAGTACATGAAACAGCTATATACGAAGTGTTTTGTATCATTTAATATTGTTCAATCATTTAAAGAATAGATAATAGTGACTTCTAGGTTATTAATTTTTCTATCGTTGCAAAAACGAGATCTAATAAAATATGTTCGCAACGTGATCAACAGGAAACTCTCTCCTTTGCCTTCAACTATCTCATTCTGGAACGGAAGAACATTAATCATCCGGTTCTCCAATTATCCGAATCGGTGGGAGGGAAAAGTTTCTGATTTTTTAAGAAATTAGTTGGGATTGAGGAATATTCAATTATCGATCACAGGATGGGGTCTATCCTACTACGAAACTAGTATAGCTTACGAATTCTTCGAAATAAACGCAATCCCTCCCAATGGATTGTTTACGCGACCAATTTCACTGATTTATTTTTTGTTTTCTACTCAACAATATACTTTTTGTCATTGTATTTTTTTTAATATTTGGAATAAATAAAATTATCCGGATAGTTGATTATCCGGTCCGGTTTCGGTTCCAAATCGATCCCAAAAATTGGAGCTCTACTGCATCTGATCAGTTAAAATACAAAAACTGTCCTCCCAAAAATGTTTACAGAAGGTGAGGAAAATTCTTCGAAGTATAACCATACATGGAGAGAAACTAATCATACGTCACCGTATACTAATTACGTAATACGAAAATGAACCACGTGACCAGAGACGCTTTACATTTCCAAAATGAATGTTAAAACCACACTCTCGGTATGCAACTGAAAAGAAATGGTAAACACAAAAGAAGTCCAATATGTTACTCCAATTCGCACGATCAGTAAGAGTTTCATCCGCCTCTACCTTAGGGCCCTTGATCGGAATTGATGGGATGGTCCCTTGCTTACTTCCGGAGAGTAAATTAGTTTATTGTCCTCCACGTGGTCATACGCAGTCTGAAACTGCTTTTTGACATTAAATTTATTATTGTTATTTCGTTCGATTCTTCTTTTGTGCGATTTACAAATATTTTTCTCAATATTTGATAATAAAACTAGAACGAATTCAGAGTATTCTATTCGTCAGGATAATTCCTTAAGGACGACGTCATCGCGTGGAAGTATGGTCAAGGACCCGCCGCTCTGGAAGTCACTGGCAAAGTGTAGCCGTGAGTCCTCAGCGCTTTGGATCCTCAAAACCCTCCCGTGCTCTTCGTAGAAGGAAGGTCCAAACGAGAGGAAGAAGATGAGAGACGCCGGGAGATAATGTTGGAACCCGACGATGGTGAAAGAAGCTCCCCAATTGCGGAGGTGGAGTGCGTTGGAAGGTGGTTGCAGAGACGGTGGTATACGTGGAAGCAGATGTGACTCGAGAGTCTAGCGCAAATAGGATGCGAAACAACAATAATGATTATTACAATGGCGTAAGGGAATAAAGTTCTGGTGATAGTGAGTGTCACTACGAAAAAAAGTATTCACAGATAATACGTAAACATATGTAACTCATAATTTGAACTCGTAATAATAATAACAANCCACCACCTGTCTTAGAAAATAGAAATGTCACTTTGTACTGGGATAAGCAAATCATTACAAACACAACAGTAGATCTAGAAGAAAATCTTTTATTATTGATGTAGCTGTTCCTTCCACTAACAATTTAAAAACGACAGAACAAACAAAAATTCAAAAATATGAGGCCCTGAGGACAGAATTTTAAAAGAGTTGGAAACAAAATGAAGTATTAAATATTCCCCTAATAATTTCAACAACTGGAATCATTTCCAAAACATTGAAAGGGCACCTCGCAAAATTGACATTGACCAGAAATGAATGGCCAGAAATGCAGAAATCTGTTATATCACAAACATGTCACCTAACAAGGAAATGTCTTAGTCTCGACTCAGACCAAATTTTACTTCCGGCTTGGCGTTTAAGCCCCCGCTCCAACTTCCTGCTCGAACAGAGAAAACACAAGTGCACATAATAATAATAATAATAATAATAATAATAATAATAATAATAACAGATTTTTTTGTGGTAAGGTTCATGCCATCAGACTTGCTCTTCCGCCATACCACCGTCAATAAAAACACAATAAAAATACATACATAAACAACAATAGTTACATAAATAATACATACAGAAAAACAATACATATATGAAGAAAAATACGTACATAAATAACGAGGCATACACAAATATATGCATTCATGAATATTTACATATATCACAACAAAAGGAGGACTATAAAATTACTCGACTCTGGTTAATTCGTAATAATTATTGTATGTTTTGATTGAAAAGCATAAAAGTATGTATTTGAGTGAAACTTTTGTCCAGAGAAACGTCTTGAACTCATTTCTGTAAAAAGTCCCTCCTGGACAGAATCGACATTTTGACTGTAACCGTACACAAATCGCCGAATGACCAATACAAGCATTAATATACTTTTAGGTTTCGTCATCCGATTATTCGCGTGAATAGATTTTTCGTCACGGATAGAATGCTACCATCGAATAGTATGGGAGGTATTGGCGATGTAAAGTCTCCAAATTGTTGGAAGGAATTTCGGAAGGTAATTTTTATCAAAGTGAGAAAAAGTCGGTTATCCAGATATTAATTATGAATTAGAGGGTGGAGAAAAGGAAATTTTCTTATATATTTTGATACTTGTACTCTATTGTCCTCAACCTAAATTGCATCCCACCGTGCGCACTTCGTGTATGTCCTGCCGCTAGAAAGCATTAATGACAGAAAACAACGTTTGATATTTCACCGTTTTTTACTCACACAATGTATCTTTCGCATAACTTAACATTTTGATACATTTAAACTAACACAATATTTGCCATTCTTTAAACGTAGGAGTGAATTGTTTTTATCAAATTCAGCTTGAACTGTAAGATACGGAAGTGATGCAGGGGTGTGGTCGTATAGAAACTTCTAGAACCCTTAAACACGGAGTCAACTCAATCAATTAATTCGATAGCAATGACGTAGAAGAAGGTAACAAGACAACGTATGAAGAGGAAATAGTGTGTGTAGAACAGAGATAAAGCAGAGGCTAGCAGAAAATTCCAGAGCTTTCCGTGAGATTTCCCCTCGCGTCCTCGAACGTGGAGAAACGACGACTGCACAATTGTCTCATCCCCTCTATTCCTCTACCACCCTGCCTCTAGTACGCTACTTCCAACCCCATCACTGCTATTTCCCCCTCCTTCCCTCGCCCTTTCGAACGTTCGGCCGTTCCTCGCGCCGACTTCAATTCCACTCTGCACGTTCCTAATTACACCCCCATCCTTGTGCTACTCCCGCATCCTCAATCCTACCCCTGGATACTTCACTCCTCTGCCCCGCACTTGGATGTACAGTCTCTTTTTATGCGTCGGTGCTTCGACGAGCAAAGGGCAGCAACTAAAACTGTAGCTCCATCGAAATCGAGGGAAATGTTGAGATGGTGGCCAATGAGAAGTCGGGGAAAACCTAGATGGATTTAAGGGTCGTATTTAAACGAGGTTTTTTTTCGTTTAATCTCGCATGGAATACAAAATGTACGTTGAAAGAGAAGTCAATAGCAGAAGAGAAGACACCATTTTACTTCGTCTTAATTTTGTACTATGAAATATCTGGACGGGAATGGGATAATTATCATGAATGAGAGACTGGAAAGAAGTGCAGTCACAAAAGCTACACACTTCACAGTATAAGTGTTTTTTTAACAAGAATAAAAATTTACTTTCTTTTTTAAGGATTACGATAACCATAAATAAACCGAAAATTCATTCTGTTATCTAGAGGACCATAAACTCTTTATCAAACTTTCCTGGCCAGACGCATAAAACTACTTAGTTTAAATTGTTTATTTTAATCTCATTCACTATTTTCCATTACTGACACTTTCGTTGATGAATTCATTCAGTACTGTCTTCCTTGAATTATATCAAAATAACACAATTAATACTGGTTATGTTCGTGTCGGACCAAACCCAAACTCACAAGAAACGAAAGGTCTGAACGGAATCGATTTCGACTCGGTTCGGCTGGGTTTGGTCGGATGATGCCGGCAAATCCTGCATTTAGATTTTAAAGTTGCTAAAGCTTTAAGTTTATATAATTCCAATCAGAGAGAAGTTTTGAACGGCTATCTCAATTTTTAAAAGGGTATTTTAATCTAAATATGTTGGTGAACGATTTGATTAAAAAACTGGTAATTACGTAAGAACGATCATGTCTTTCGATCTCAATTGTTCTGATACACAAGATTTTCTCAAATTTCTATTAAATGATTAATGTTTTATGATGCAAATAAAATTGCCTATGTCTAAAGGCCCTTGATTGTAATTGATTTGCTTACCTCTGGAGAGTATTGTTCTTAGGAGAGTATACGCAGTTCGTAACAGTTTTTCGACAATAAATTGATTTATTATTTATTTATTTAAATTTAAATGAAAGTGATACAATTTCTTGAAAACGGAGAACAAAGACGCATTCTAACTGTTGTTCTTTTTTGAAGAAGAAAGAAAACGAAGCTGTTTCAGTTAACGTATATAATGACGTCGTTTCAATTTATTGATAGATTAAACAATCGGTGTTTCAATAACTGACTTAAATATCCGTAGCCAAACCTAAGCCGAAAATTTTCTGTTGGTTTTCGGCCGGATCGCTTTATTTTCCCACCCCTTAACACAATAAAACAAAACCTTTGATCAAAGCAATTTCTTCCGGTGTCTCTCAAGGGGCACTTTTAAGCCCTGGCTTCTTCCAGGCCTTGCCATTGCGAGTGCAACGTGGTGGATGAAAGTGGTGGCGGATGGGGCAATGTTAGGTTGTGTCCAGACTCATCTCCGAGTCCCCTTACGCCCCTGCCAATGTGGGCACGTCATCTTGGTCCCGTCAATGGCATGGCGTCTAAGACATTTTTCTTCACTCTGTAGCTTCTCCTGATGCGTTTGCTACATTCACATCCTTTATTATCTCGTCACGGTCTTTCGTCAAGTCTCGCGGGGACACACACACATCATATATTGTTGTCACACACACATATATATTGTTGTCACACACACATATATATTGTTGTCACACACACATATATATTGTTGTCACACACACATATATATTGTTGTCACATGTATATATATCAATTGACATTCTCTGGAACGTAAAGGTCGTAAAAGATACACGAAAATTATTTGTAAATTAATGTGTGCCTTGATTCTGATATATTTAATTATGAGGCACTATTCAAAATGATTTTTCGTCTCCATCTCCCGATTGCTGCTCTTATATGGCCAATACGCGAGAATCAGCCAGAGAAGTGCGAAAGTTATGCGTGTTGCCTACCAACATCCTTCACGATTATCTGCATAAAAAATTAAATAATAATTTCCTGAACAAGCTTAGATAGCGCAAACTAAGTTAAAGAACTCATTATTATTCCTACTAAAGAAATTCAAGCTCATGATTAAGTTTTTTGTTCAAAATCAAATGTTGTTCGCTTGATAGAACACTCTGAAAGAATTAAATTTTCGGAGGTACTTTCAAAATGTATAGGAATATTTGCAGAATGCATCCTTATTTTATGATTTGCAAGTATTCCCGCCTTAACCTAAGTTAAAATAGTTCATGAGTAAATCATACAACGTAAGTCGTCAAGTACATTCTTTCCGAAATGTGATATTTTGAATCGATAGAATGACATGCGGCGGTTTATATCTTGTTATATTATTATTATTATTATTATTATTATTATTATTATTATTATTGTTGTTGTTGTTGTTGTTATCTTGTTTTAAAGGTCTATTTGGTTAAAAATGTCCTTACAAACTATGAAGGATTTTACAGAATTGATCGTATGTTGAAACATTAACGCGCAATGTCTTTTTAGTACCGTGAAGAGACAAAATAAAACTTCAAACAGGTTCTTCTTACATACCCGTTGAGCGGGTTGCCTACTTACAAATGTTTGACTCAATTTTGTACAAAAAAGAATTTTTACGAAGACATGACCATGAACATTTGCATTCAAAACTTAAGATGTATAATTATTTCGTGTACTCTGTCATACACATTGAACAGTACCTGACTCAAAAACGTCGTAAAACAAAGCAAATCCATTGAATTCAGACGTCCCGTCTGTACTTTAAGTTTGAACCTTGAGTTCTTAATGAGTCTGCAAACTAGTAGCCTAAAAGTATTGTTTGTCGAATATATAGTAAAATTGGAATGACCGACCTAACAGCTTTTTTGGTACTAATGTAGAGCTAGGACACGTGTTTATATTTCATATACAGGATGATTCAGAATTCCTATTACACAGTTATAGGTGTAGGTAGAGAGGACTCAGGACAGCGATATTTGGTAATAAACCCATATCCAGAAATGCGCCGTTTGGAAGACACACGACTTTGAAATAATGTAAAAGGATACGCTGCATGTGCATCAACCAACTCGTACCTGCGTGAACTTGAACTATAAGATATGTTCGAAGTGGCGACCACGAGTTTCATTGCACAAAGTGTACTTGCGAACAATGTTCACATACACACAGTCCAAAAGTCCTGGAGTGTCCTGAATGACCTCCGTTGCAGCAAGGGCAAGGAAATCGTTCTGTGACTTCACAGGGGTCTCATAAACAATACTCTTCATGTAGCCCCATAGGAAAAAGTCCTGAGGTGTTAAATCGGGCCAACGAATCAGTCCACCGCGACCTATCCATCTATCCCCGAATATTTGGTGAAGGTACTGACGGTCGTCACGTGAAAAGTAGGCTGGCGCGCCATCATTCTGGAACCACATCGTCCGACGAATATGCATTGGCACATCCACCAAATGCTGCACTAGTACGTCTTGCAGGAAGGTCAAGTAGCTGAGACCTGTTAGACGGGGCGAAAGAATACACGAACCAATCAGATGACCATGGATAATACCAGCCGACACATTAATACCGCAATGATATTGAAATCAAAGGATTTGTGTGGAATGAGGGTTTTCGCCATCCCAAGTGTGGCTGTTATAACGGTTGAGCAGACCTTCGCTTGTGAAATGCGCTTCATCTGTGAAAAGAATGGTCAGCGGAAAGTCTGGAACGTCTACACAACGGTGTAGGAACCACGCGCAGTAATCGGCTTGAGGCGCAAAATCAGCTGGACCCAATGCCTGCACACTCTGGAGGTGGTATGAGTGAAGATGCTGTTCACGGAGAACTCGCCAGACAATTCTCTGGGATACATCCAGAGAATTGCGATGTTGCAGGTACTCGTAGACGGGTTCTAGTCGACCAGTTGTAAGAATTCCTCTATCACGACACAATCCTCTATGACGACGACCACAATCGACTCTGTTAGCCTTGAAGGTGCCGGTTTCCCGAAGCCGTTGTTCCAATCTTGCAAAAATGGCATGTGATGGACGGGAACGACCCGGAAATCGTTCGTGATACAGGCGTTGTGCTAATCGACCATTTCGTCCACTTTCACCGTAGAAGAGCAACATGTCGGTGTACTCGGAAAACGTGTACTCTGCCATTTTGTAATGCACCGTCTTTCTCGATCGCTCAGTGGCAAGTGATGTACATGCGCAACAATTCATTAGATTATTCTCTGATTACACGTGACATGACGTCACACAAGACATCACGTGACACGAGACACCGTCCTCTGTCAATGTGTATTGCCTCCCGTCGTTCAAAGTCGTTTATCTTCCGAGCGGCGTATTTTCCAGACATGGGTTTATTATCAAATGTTGCTGTTCTGAGTCCCCTTTGCAACACATATAACTGTGTAAGATGAATTCAGTATCTTCCTGTATATTTCAGTTATTTAGGAAACAGTATTGCCGATAATTATTTGGATTCGAAGTTCTCATTAGCTGTCTCCCTTTATTCAGGTTTCAGTGACCTCTCCACAGCATTGTAAACAATTGTAATTCGCAATATTCGCATTTTTATAATAAAAAAATCGGATCTTATACGGAAATGTGACCATAGTAGATTACTCTTTCATCGAAAAAATACGTCAATTTTATGAATTTTATAAAAATCCTATCCGTCAAAAATTCCAGGTACAAATTCTCTTAATGCTCACAATCGATAGCTACCAAAGTCCTTCACTCGGCGTGCTGAGAGTTCCTGCAGATGCTTTTTTCGAGTGGGCTGTGTCGCCTGCCTGCTCCTGGAGGGAGCGAGTCTGGTGCGGTGCGTTGGTAGCTATCGATTATGGACAAGTGTGGGCAGCCTCCAGGACGCGTAGGAGGAGACGACGCGGTATGCAGACTGCGTCAGGAGGTATGCACTGCACTGGGGATTCTGCGCATGCGCATTTAACACCTGGTTTCGGTAGCTTCAAGAAACGTCACTTCTATTTCTTATAATTCTAAGGGTGGAGACACATAACCAAGGAACAAGATTATCAAAATTATGGTTTTTATTCATGAATATTATACGAGTCAAACATATCCAAACGTAGTAATAATTTTATATATTTTAATTTTGTAATAATGAAGATAAAACTACAAAGAATTTGTTAAATAAACAAAAGATTAATTTTCGCTACAATTTAAACTCTTTTTTTAAATGTTGTATACTCTAATTATTCGATACTCCTCAATTTACCTTTGATTTTCTTTTCTCTTTCCATTTGTATCACCCGAATTATTTTTTAAGGAACCTTCGATTGTACTTTATATATAACAATAATGTGGATACAATTACAGCAAAAACGTTTTGTCATCATTATGACTAAAAAGTTAAACCCACCTCCCAGGGTAACGACCATGCTCAATGAACTACTACTATCCACGACAAAGGACTCACATTATTGAAAAACTTAATAATATTCGTTTGCGAGGGACAAATACAATTTTAAAATATTGTATAGATTGGATTCTCTTAGGTTGTTTAAGGTATATCACAGATATTAACATTCATTTAATAGTACTGACAATCACAACGAACAAACATTCATGTTCATGTTAGACAAGATGAGATCTGAATTAGTTCGTAAGACACAAAAATTAATCTTGTTTGTTCACATGTTCACAATAGTAAAACAAATATTTTAAACACAAACTTTTATTTAATGTAAATATAGAACATAAATTTAATAGTATCCGTGTGAGACACTTTCCAATACCATGAATATTTTTCACAGAAGAGATCGTAATGATAAGATAAGTTCCTTCTTTATTCGTAATAATAAGAATATCCTTCGCTGTTCGTAACGTTAAGACAAGAAGTTATAACGAAAATGCGTAGGTTATGCAATTCCTTATACTACTTTGAAAGAAAAGACGGATTATATTTCTGGGGACGCTTCCCGGAAATAATCCACCGCGACTAATAACGAAATAAGATCGCAATTAAAAAGTGCAAAAAAGTATTTATAACAGTAAACAAATTAATATTGCGTTGTCATCGGGTTTATGTACGTGTGTCAAATTTAAGCTCAATCGGTTGCGGGAACTGGTTTAAAAAATTCTGTTGCAAAATTTGGCCCAAAAATAGTAAGAAACTAACAGGTAAATTTAAATAAAACTTGTAAAAAGCAAACATTCAAACACCCTTTTAAAATAAGTTTTTTTAGGTGGTGACCATTTCACAATAAATTATACAATAAATGGTATAGACATTAATACAAATGTTTCGGAAAGAATTTACAACATAAACTGGGAAAAAACAATGAAAAACAAAAAAAAAGTAGCTTTTGATTTTTTGAAAATAGAGTTTCAAAAAACCTCTTCTCAGGGGACCTATGCGATAAAAAAGTATCAATTTGTCAAATTTTCAAGTTCCTGACTCAGCTCTGATCTACGGTGATGAATGAGTTAGACAGTATCCTATCACATCGCCTCTTTTGTGTATACAAGATTTTGAGGCAATTCCTCAGAACAAAGAGATAGATTCGAGGATTCATTACTATTATACACACTAGCATCGTATCGTCGTCGATGGTGGTCCCCGTGGCGAAGCAGCAGACTCCTCCCGGCCGAAAGACGACATGGGGCCGTGGAGGAAGGAGAGCGCCAGCGCCGGTGGAGGGAATACGAATGGCGCATTATCGGAAGGGTACTTCGCTGCCTTTGAGAGAAGTGGGATGAAAGGGGTCGGAGGTTTTCTCAACGAGGACCGTCGATTTAATGATACCTAAGGTAACGGAATGGCGGTGGAAAGAATGTTCGCGCTGGTAATGGTAATGAAACTAGTGTTGAAGGAAGATAACGGAGTTGATTTCGATGAAAATTGGGAGCTTCAGGGTAGATACTCGAGTTGTGAGGCAACGATATATATAAAATCCGATCGATTTTTGCGAAGGTTGGTATTAGTTTCACTAGTTTGGATAGGAAATAAAACAATAAGCGGAATAAAGAAGGTATCAAGAGTTGGAAGAGCTACAAGAACATCTGTTAAAAAATAATCAAGCAATTTTCGGTACAATACGTTCAGGAAAAATGTTTTGGATGAATGAGACATCGCTATATGAAAAAGGTTGGGGACGATGACGTCCAAATACGGAGAAGAGATTGGAAGAGAAAAGAAATTCTTGCCTGACGTGAGAAAAAGAAGGTTATCAAGGAATTTCTCTGTATGTTTCTGAACAGCTCAAATCTCACTCTTCCATGACTCATTTCTAGACACGTCAAAACCATGACATACAAGAGTATTTGATTCAAAGATTATAAAACGAATTGATGTAATTTAACGTCTCCTAAGTTGTATTAAAATAGATAAAACTGCTTATTTAATACTGTACAGATATTTTTATCATGTCATTCTATTATGCCAAGTTATTCATCTCTGAAACACACACTCTTTGTATGAGTTGAGTGCCTCATCTTAATTGTTGGCTTTCTCTGGAAAATTTCCTCTAACACCATAGGTTTATTCAAATTTCACACCATCGAGTTATTAAAAAAAACAGAGGAAATCATTGGACATCATATAATCGGATCTATTAATTACAAGTTCCTTTGCTGATTAAATTTTCAAATCAGGATCCTGTACTACTTAATTTGGACGAGTCCAGGAATTTCATTATTATCACGTAATCCTCATGACAAAGATAAACAATCGATAGCTGGTTGAGTCATGACGTCACGCAATCGATTGCACTAATCGAACATGGCACCCGCGCGCACGAAGACGAAAGATTTTACAATAGAAGGGTCCTTTCATTCGAACTGTTTACTTCGCTCCACAACCTTGTAAGAGGACACACCTCGCTTCACATCACTTATATTGTAGGTCGGCATGCTAGCCGACATTTTCTGCAGTTTAACCCTTCACTACTACGCTACAGAAGGCACTTTCGTCCACGTGAACATCGGTCTTCAAACCTTGGATTTCGAATCAACACACCGATTCAACTCTACCGTCAACATCATCTAAGCTGACTTTCCAAGATCATCTCATCACATCACGCTCTCTTGGGAAAACCAGTATTTTATCATTACTCTTCATTACTTTCATGGCATGTTTCATTAAACTGTTTTTTCTTTTTAGCAATCAATATTAATCTTGCTCCTCATTCTTCTTCATTCTTTATTTTCACTACAATCATCCCATGTGCAGGTAAGACCAAATGTGTCTGCACAATTACTTTAAGCAGACAGACTTACTAAAATCACCCCATAGAAACACACGTAGCAGATAATATAATTTATCGTTGTGGTATGAATACAACTGTTGAAACACAACATTCAAAAAACTAGATTAAAACACATTTAAAATTGTATACACAAGGATCTATACAGGGATCAAATGAACCCCGCTCATGACATGTTGAAATGTAGATAAAATCGACTCGTATGGAACCGTCTCATTAGATTCAGAGAAAAGTGAAAGTGAGCAATGCCTTGGTGGAAGTTTGTAGTAATACTCATTATATCACCGAAGGTTCAATCGAAAATTGTGGTTTCAAATTCAGAGTAGTGTATAACTAGCACACACAATTGGGTTTTGGAGTTGCCGCAACTCGGGTAAAAATATCGATTGAGGGAATCGATGCCTTTTCCTACTGCTTCTTTTGTGAACAATCCTCGGTGCGCCTCAGCAACCACTTCTCCTCAAGTATATACTTGTTAAGTAACACTAAAAATTTAGTCATTTCTACCAAGGTTGCCTAGTGGTAGTTCAGTATCATACAGAATGGCACTTATTATGCAAGGAAAGCTACAGCAAGTATCAAACAAACGGGATTGTTCAAGAAAAATTGAGACGAATCCAATGTAATTGTTTCATATTAGCATATGTTGCAGGCAGTGGGGGATCTAGACAGCAGTCAGGGTGGTGGGGGGAGGCGGCTAACCAAAGAGGGATCTGGGGAGCATTTTTGTTTTGAAAATCAAGGTTTTACAACACAAACTTTATAAATATTATCTTTTAAATAAAACACATCAACTCATCAGATAATCAACAATTAACAATATTACAAATTTATTAATTGTTTGAAGTGACAAAGCATGACATCATGTGTTGNGAGAGGATACAGCCCCCTGAGTGTCCCCCCCCCCAATAGATCCACAACTGGTTGCAGGTACTCACATGCAATTGACAAAATATTCCATAACTTGGAATCGAGCAATAATCTTGCTTCTCATGGGTATCATATATTGGTTTCATCTTCTTGTCCTACAACAAATTATTCTTTTTTGATATCGGTACCCAAGTTAGAAGTCCATGGAGTTTTACAAATTATCATTTGTTGGCAATATTCTCGAATATGAAATGATATTTGTGTCTGGTTGTGAAGAAGGAACTTTCCTAGTATTATAACACAACATGGCGGTCATATCGTCAATAGAGAACATCCTTTCTTTATGTCGCCAATAGAGAATAATTAACACATTTCATCTATTAAGTAAACATAAATAATAAGACGTGGAAGATTAGAAATTTGTACACAAATGAACCTAAACAATTTTCGGTCAAAACAAAATTTTCGTTTCCGTATTGACATGGAGTATTTTTCTCTCGAACTAATTACATTTCATATTAAATTTTAAATATAAACGGTAAATTGTTAAAATATAAGATTGTAATTCAGATCTGGTCTAAATCTTCTTAATTTTTCTGTTAGTTAATTATGACAGAGTTGAAAATGGTTATAAGAGAGTATCTTTTTAGAACAGACGTAATTTTTGACAACATATTATCAAATAATATATTTACGTCTCGAATGATAAACATTATATCCTATCCTCGAGCGCAATATTTATTATCATCTAGCCTTTGTTAGAGTAAATGAAGAGAGAGAAATTCTGGGGTGGCATATCCCCTCGCCGTATCTCCTCCTTGTCACATTGTTATTTCCTTCCCTCACTCCCCTCCCAGCGCACAGCAGCTGGATCGTGGATTTTCATCCGACTGCAGTCAAGGGGATATGCGATAAAGGACTCGTGTGTGGGAGTGGACGCGAAGCGAGGTGTCCGACCGTTTGCTATTCTCCCTGAGGACTCATCGCAGACAGAGTTGCCTCGCTGGAACGTTACCAATGGCTGCGCTCACTCTAGGAAAGGGAAAAAAGATCGCTCTGCAAGGAACTCTGGATTAGTCTTCATTCAACACACTGTGTTTAATAAGGCTTCATGCATTATATCAAGCTACAATATAATACGAGTAATTTTAATTTTGGTAGCGATATAGAAAGCATCACGACCACCAGGTTGCGTTTTAATACTAAAAAAAAGTAAGTTTTTGACAACCAGACACACACACATCATTTGGACTAAAGCATATTACGTACCATTGGCGCATAAAATGTGCCATTCTGAAAGATACGAATACTACGCCATGTTGGGAGAAATGTTTCCAGATTAAACTTTTAGTGTTTGAATGTTTTACCTAACATGTATCTACCCGCGGAGAAAAGATTGCTGATACAAACTGAATATTGNATTAAACTTTTAGTGTTTGAATGTTTTACCTAACATGTATCTACCCGCGGAGAAAAGATTGCTGATACATACTGAATATTGTGGACAGAAGGAGCAGAATGAAAACTCAGTAACAAACAATACGCGTGTAAAAATAAATTCTTACGTTTAGGCAATATATTTATTAACTAGACCGATTTTCAACACCAAACGCTCTCTTCCTCAGAGCGTAGTTGATCCCTAACAAAATTCCATCGTCTGACTTCTTCACTTTCATCATCATGTACATCAAAAACACGTACTACACTTTTATCAAGGACTCTTAATGACCTTGCCGTTGACGAGCCCTAAAGCCCCACAAAAAATACAATTTTCTCACTGATCATCAAATAAAAACAGGTCATGTAGATGATGGAATTTTGTTGAGGATCAATTAAGTCCTGCAGAAGATAGCGTTCGCTGGCGAAACATCTGCCTAGTTAATAAATTTATTGCCTGAACGTAAGAATCTATTTTTACATTTCGTCGTAATGGTAAATAACATCCTGATCAACAATACGCACGATTCCGCAGCACACTGAAGAATGTTTAAAAGGGTTTTTTGGTACTGATAACACCTTTAAAAGAAGATAATGAAAGAAGCATTATTTTGCATTATGTAGATACTAACTTACACCAATTATCACTGTATTATTTAGGGAAGATAACTCAATGGTATATTACTAGGATTTGCACTGTACCTTCAATATCAAAACGTCTGAAGTAGACCAAAATTCTATCTAAAACGCGGTGTATTAAAAGGTGCTTTAAGAACGTCGAAAATAGTTAATACATTGTAAGGTAATAATGATGGACGTAAATAAATCAGTGATGCTAAAATAGTTCCTTAATATTACATCACGATCCCTGAAATTGATTTCACTAAGCATTACCATGATTTCAAAGAACAATTATATCTATTAAGTTGCAGAAATTTTCNAAAAAGTATTAGCGCCCAACACTCTCGGAAGACGACCCCGTGGAAGACCTAGGCAGAGGTGGTGGCAACAGGTTAAGATTGACATGGAGAGGCTGGGAGCTACTGTAGAAGATGCCCAAGATCGTTCCACCTGGAGGCTTTTTGTTGGTGCGGCCAAATATCAACTCCGATATAGATGGCCATGGGAGTAAGAGTAAGAGTAAGTAAGTATATTACATCACGATCCCTGAAATTGATTTCACTAAGCATTACCATGATTTCAAAGAACAATTATATCTATTAAGTTGCAGAAATTTTCTATTCTAAAAACAAGTGGGTAAGAGAATGATCGTCAATTTAGTTACTGCGTAAATTTTGGTGACTCTTTGGTCTGGTGCCACAAATAAATAGTGGAAAAATTAATGAAATATGATACTTAATTTTCATGAGAATTTTCTTTTTCGGGAGCGGGGATGTATCTGTGAACAAAGAGAAAACGAGAAACTGCGCCACATGCAGAATCTTAAAATATATATTATCATGTATATATTCCATTAAATTTTAGCATTTCAATGGTATTCAGTTTTTAATTTATTAGCTTTTATGCACCAAGAATTGAGATACTTTTAAAAATATAACTATACTTGAACAATACATTGCATTAGATGAGAAGAAGTAAGATTTTTAATCTGCTCTAAAAAGCAGTACGCTCACATTAAAAGAACACAAAAACGTACGCGTTTTGTGAATTGTGGATTTAAAATAAATTTAAGTATTTTTTGTTCACATACGCAAATATTGATAAGAAAAACTATAGTTATGACGCAGTTAGCTTTTACGGTAATCAAAACATGATTCTCGAGCGTTATTTTTTAACCGAGAAAAATGTAATTTTCGTAAATGCGATAGTCCTTCGCTTCTCCCCGAAAGCGTTATGATCATTCCGTGTAAGCCTCAATATGAGGAGATAAAGGGCTCTCTGAAGAGGAAAACACACCATTAATATCAAATTCCGTGAACGTCGAGCGTTACGGAAAAGGAGCTTAAGACGAATTCCTGAATCTCCATAAAGTGACAATAAGGACTCCCGTGAGCTATACTACAAGTCCCGCACTCTTCTCGGAGACTGAGAAGCCTGCAGATGCCGGAGTCGGGGGCGTGGGGTGCCACGGACATATTGCAATTTAGGCAGCATCTGTATGCGCGAGGGGCCATGATCTGGGGACTAGACTGCCTCTTTTGGGGGATGAAGGAAACTGGTGAGGGGTGGGGGCAGAAAGGGATAGAAAAGCACGAGAAATCGGAAAGTTGCGACATGAAAAATTCATATGGGTAATGACCTAAATCATAGACGTGGTTTCCCCTGCATTGTGGGCGGGGGAGGGGTGTGTGGAGGTTCTTGGTTAGACGCTCCATTTCGAACGAATCCGAGACAATGGTAGTTATTGTCGTGACTACAAACTATTTTCTCAACAATTCACAAGTCAAACTAAAGACATATTAAATGCTTCGTAGAGGGCGAACAAATGATAATTGATCACAGATTTGGATTTCACTCCTCTCAAGCATATAAACCTATACTGTACTCAACAATATATGAATAAATTTAAAGATATCTCCACCTTTATTAACATTTTTCGTTTAGAGACGTACTAATAAAGGAATGAGACCCTAGAGAGAAACTAGAATTTCTATGACTCCTGGATTATGTATGAATGATGAATTATACGGCGTATGATACAAAAATGTAATTAACCCTAAATGTTTCAAAAATGTAAACAAATCATGAATTAAGCAATTTTTTATTTTTCTCAAATAAAGAGAAATACAAATGCGTATCAGGTGGAACGTTAATAAAAATTTGTTCCAAGATTTTAAACGTGAAAAATTGGATTTAAAAAGTTCTTAAACGTATCAGTGACAGACGACATAATCCAGCCATTTTCTTTAGTGACAGACGACATAATCCAGCCATTTTCTTCAATGATACGATGTCTAAGAAAAACAGAATAAATCGTACTTTACATGACTTATAGGGTGATTCTATTTAAATGTGAAAAATGGTAATTCTCGTGCTCCGGATTACAAAAAAAATGCATTTTTAACTTTAGACATTCATCCTCCAGATGAAATATTACAAATGTCCAGTAATCGGTCTGGTTATTTCCAACAGCTCGAGCGCATTGCGCTCTTACAACCGTCTTTTATTTTTCCGCGGCCATTTATAACTTTCTCACGGTCACCCACCGGTCACAGTGTCGACTGGGGCGGTCGACAATTTAAATCGCCATTCCAACGGATAAAAACTCATTGAAAGCGTTTCGCCCTTTTACTCTTAGAACTTCATTGCGTCAGACATGCGCTATGAAAACGCAAAGGAACGACATTTCAACAGTGCGAAACGCACTAACGGTAACTTGATCCTAGTCCAGACACGCGGCGACATTCTGTTTACCGTTATTTACCGTTTTAAATCACGACCGAGATTTTTACGAGACATAAGAGGACAGGGCTCGACCAGACGTAACCCTTGACCTGGGTGGCGACGGAGGCGGACCCATAGCCCACCTCCGGCCCTCAAGAGTACCGAATCCCTCGTAAAATTACGCTACCTGCTCATTCATCATAGAAGGGTGAGTTATGAAAAGTTAGATGCTGAGCGAGCCCGATTTACATCCCATCATCATCCCAAAGGAATTCTTTCTCACGAAGCTACCCTCAGATAGGGGTAAGCGCGAGTTGTTGGCCGAATGAGGCGAGAATAAACCGTTGTTGGGGTGTGGATGTCCCGACCTATAGCAGTGAGGTGAAAGCGTCGTTTTCGCCAATACTCGCGTTGTGCAGGACCCAGGAGACAGGAGGGGTTGCAAATCTTTGGTTATACGTCAAAGGCTGCATGGTCCTTGAAGGAATGGACAGGTTCCGAACATCTGGTGGTGGTTGCAGGGTGCATCCTCCACAGAAGGGGGTGACTGAGGGTGGAACAGCGGGAAAAGCTGGTTTTTGCACTCAATGGTGATTCTTCTGATGTCGTCTTCCCATGGCGAAGATGTTGCTCCATGTGTCAAACGGTCAAGGAAATTGTTCGAGTATTATAAAGAAACTGACAACTTCGGTTGAGAATAGATCGTTGATATTTTGCGTTCACTCTAGGCTCAATTCAACAGGTTCTGTTTCAAAAATTTTAAAGTGATATACTCTGTATTTGCATTGAACATTGTGAATTACAATGGAATTCGGATCGCTGATCTGAAAGACATTAAATCAGTGCTAAAATAATCGAAAGTATTGGTGTATTTACTAGATTTTTTAACGAAAAAATAAATAAATAGATTTACCAAAAAAAATAATATAGTGGAGTAGATCATTTAATACCAAATGCGTGATGTAAAATAAAGTTCAAACCAGAATATGTTTCATTGTTGGACAATTATAATCTACCTAAATAAATTGCATTTTCACTAAATTATATATTATGACAAAATTATATCGTCGACATACATAGTAATTAATCTGTTACGTGGTAGTGAAAGATGATAGAACCTTGTTAATAAATTATTTCACACAGACATTTATTTCTCGTATTGCTTGTAAAGTGGAAAATTTGAAACACAAAATACTAAACGATAACCGGGTGTTTCAATTATTTCAGTCAATTAAGAATGTCAAGACAATTAATTGAATATTTGCGTTTGATTTGAAGCTAAGTATGTTCTCTATGAGATAGAAAATAACATCTTGGTTTAATTTTATATAATACACGCTCAGAAATATATACTCTATATTATTGTAAAATATCTTGACGTAAAAATAGGAAAAGTGCACGGAGGGGTTACATTAATAAGAAAAACAATACTAGATGTTGGTATGTCGTAAAATTAAGGAACGTCGTAAGATATAACATACGGCACTATTGACTGTACAATGGTTTGAATGTATTAAAAGAGGACCGGATAATGAAATCTTAGTGGGAATAAAATATTTGTTATGGTTCCAATTGGGACAGACTCACAAAACATTCAAGTAAGTTGTGAGTCTTCAAGTAGATGTTAGCGAACATGAAATGCTTTCAGGGGTGAATAATCTATTCTTCAGTCCCTATTCTTCTAGACAAGGGTCAGAAGTCTACTTTCTCATTAACCATTGACATTTGTGATTATATATATGACACGCGTCTAGTATATTCGGAAGATGATGCCAGCCCTTGCACTGACTTTCTCATATTTTCAAGTGTTAAAATATTTTCCCTGAACGAATAAGCTGCCCCATCTTCTAGAATGTTTCCTTGTTGTTCAATAGGATATTCAACCTGTTCGAAATGTCAAGCAGTCGGTTATGACAGTTTTATTAGTGCTTTATTGAACTTGAGTATGTCATTGGCTGTCAGTTTTAGAAAAAATAGCCTATGAATTGGGTGGTTAATCTCATAAGGTCATATATATAGCAATTTGAAACAGCAAGGTCCGAATAGATTTTGAAAATTTTATTTTGCTCCTGCTCTTAGGAGTACCCTGTCTCCTACAGATCACATTTCCTCTTCATTCTTCGTTAGTCTAGGTACTCAAGCGATCATGGCCGATGGGAAGGAAATGATGTCACAAAAGCAACGTCAGTAAATTCAGATGTAAATTGAGTCATATGTGAAGCTAAAGAATAAAGTGAAAATAGGGGAAAAGGAAGACAATTTTGTGGGGCTAAGAATTAACCGTATCATTTGTTGTGCGTAAGGATGATAACCACAATTTAAATATTTATACATCCTCACAAGATAGACTAAAGATATGCTAAAGATTTTTCTTTCTAAGTTGTGAATCCTGGTATTGGTTTGCGGTTTTCCTAGTTTTTCGGTTATTGGCAAGTCCTTTCAAATTTGTAGTCCGTATATACTCCTGTTTGTAGAACCTTCGACTAAGATCCTCCTGATATACTCGGAAGTCGCTTTGATTCGTTGCGCTTCAAAACATGACCTCTTCTCTACTTAATTTATGTCATTAAATTAGTAACTTTGACCATTATTGTTATACTTCATTAGTTCTTCTCCCAATCTCCAAGAAATTCTGAACAACGTTCTATCGAACCATATTAACTTCCTTTCATGTTTTCTATAGAATCCATGTTTCAATTCAATAGACCAGAACATTCCGCCCCAAATGCTTCAACAGTCTTTTTCCTAAGATTAGACTGGTCGATTTAGAAAATATAAAACTTCGCGTTCGATAGAAATATGCTTGAAGCAAGTATTTTTGGTATATATGCTGCTTCCAGTATGTATCATTTTACTTCCCAAACATATAAACGCTTTCAAGCAATCTAGTTTAGCTTACATAGCAAAGTTTTACGTAGTTAAAAGATTTTCCAAAAGAGAAAAAAAATGAGAAAATAGAGTTGGTGCAGATGTCCCGAGACTGCCCACAGCGAACGAGGGAACGGCGCTGGAGCTGCTAGTAATGGGGAGAGCAAAAGACAGCTGTGCAATATTGCCGCACTCCCTCCCAAAACCAACCCGTCGAAGTCTCAACCATACCTCCTCAAATCGCCAGATCCTTTTTTCTTCGTACTACTTACCCATTTTTTAGCCTAACAAAACTTTCCAGTATCGTATTATTTTAACAAATATTTTATTATTTTATGGGAGAAAAATCATTTCCTGAAGGGAGAAGTCTCGCTTCTAGAGACACTTCCCCAGATCATTGTGACGAGTGGAATGGAGCGAGCAACCATTTGCTGCCCACTCGTCTGCTTCTGAGAGCTAAGGCTCTTAAGACAGATGACTGCTGTTGTCAGTTGCAATTTTGGAGACAAGGCTTTTATATACTGCGACAGAACGCGACGGGACGGCTCCAGAATTATCTTTGTTCAGATACTTCTGGAACGCAATTGGAATAACATGAGGTGAAGCAATATTGTCGTGTATGTAGGAACACGTGAAAGAGATAAACATTTTTAGATTTCCATAAAAGAGTAATTTTCGTACAGAACAAGCGTAGGTATATCATTCCGTGAGACAAACTCACAAATTATTTAGAGCGTCTTCCGAGATTCGTGGAAGCTTATTCCTGCAGTGAGCTTGCACTCTCCCACCTGCGGAGAGATAATCTAAATGAGCAGCTCTGGACTCCCAAAATCTTATCCTCCTTCGTTTGCATACTCACCTTTCACATTCCACATTCCATCCTTCGCTCCCTCCCCTTCCACGTTGGAAGTTCAACACTATGAAGAATAGTGGTGCCCTAGAGACACCCCACGCCCTTTGTCAGAGGTGTTAATGCTGACAGATCCCTTACAATACGGGACCAGAACTTTGTTCGAGACTTTAACCACCTGCAGGGAGATTCATGTGTTCTAATCTTCTTCACACGACGAGAAATGACGAGTTTCCACAGACGTTTCGAATACGTATATTGAATAAATGTATCGGGGATTTGTTTACTAAATTTTTCGTTCTTCTCCAGAGAATAGACATTTTCACCATGTAAATTTTGGCGACAGTTTACGATGGGAAAATTTACTTGACTCCGGTAATTTTGTATCTGGGCATTCTGGCCCGGGTTTTTCTCCGGTTTTCCTTCGGATAGAGGCGGATTTTTTATAAAGACTCGCTAGGGACACTCTTGCCCAGGGACGACATCAATTGATATAATAATTAGCGAATTTAATAATTACGAATTATCAACAATACTTTCCGAATGATTTATAGCTTGATGATGATAATATGTACTTGTGAAATGACTTTTCTGTTTTATTAAATACAATATTTGTCGGTATTTGTTAATACTATAACACGTGTCGAACAACCTTTTATCGTTAGGAATATGTTGAAATGTTAAATCCGCCTCTGCCTCAGGGCCCTTGAACGGAATTGATAGGATGGTCCCTTGCTTGCTTCCGGAGAGAAAAATTAGTTTATTGTCCTCCACGTGGTCATATGCAGTTTGTAACTTTTGCTTTTTTTACAAAATGTTTATTTATTATTTATTTATTGTATGAAACAGAATTCTAAAAATGTTTACATCCTTAGGTGACTGACATGTTTGACGAACTATTTTAGTACGAAAAGATATAATAAACTGGATTATATTTTTCTATTGAACAGAATTTCTTTTCTCTTTGATTTCGTACTATTTTGTGTGTGGAGAGATGAGTAATTGGGTTCAGTTTTTTTTTTTGCGTGCGCGTTTCTTTTTTTAATATCACCTAACGAGTATTAGAATAATGATAATGATTGAATGACATAAAAATCACAGTTGAATGAGAGTTTCAAACCTGGAACCCACAGCTCAAAAGCTATCGCCCTCAAACTCTCACAGCCTCCACTGTCTGTATATAACTCACCAATATTTAAAACTACCGCAGATCATAACTCAAATAATATCCCACCTAGTGGAAATGAAACCCAACAGCACTCATACATAATGCTATCATGATTTACTGCTCCCCGGTCCCTCGCTGTCCAATCGGGACCGTAGCTCAACGCGTGCCACCCAATAGGGAGAGACGGGGAGTATGCTGATGCAGCCCATGGGAGCGTCGCCGACGCACGCGGACCCACGAGGGATGGGCAAATCTCGTAATGTACTGCTGACCGCCGCCCTTAAATCGTTCATCGCACCGCGGGTCTTAAATATTCACACGACTCAGGTCACGGACTTTCTCTACTCTTTCCTTTCAGTGGGGATTAGATGTATATGAAATGTTTCCGGTAACCACGAGCGAATCATTAGCATAAAAATATTCAGGAAATTTGGTAAGACTAGCGTTCAAAATTGATCCAATCACTAAGAAGGATAATTGTTTTCATTTTTAATTATAATTGTTTCATAACAAAACATTATGAATTATTATGAAACTTTAATTCAATTTTGTATCTCAGATAATAGAATGTTTAGTAAGATGCTTACTTAAGGTCATTAGAGTCCATAATGGCGGATGTGTGTAACGGATTCGTGATTCATGCGTCACACCTCGGAAAAAAATATATTTTTGTAATGTACGGAGACGTATAGATGAAAGTGACGTAAAACACTACAGGAAGTTTTTTACTTCTGACCTACTCGTGATTTAAAAAATAGTATATTTTTCAATGTATTTTCTGCATAAGATGTAATGCATTTCACCCTTCATAATAATTAAAATAATTTCATTTAAATGACCGGGGAAGTATAGTTCTTAAGTTGAAATCATTATAAATACATAAAATCCTATTATGCCAATGGAGGCATCTCAGAGGTTTAATTCTGTTTACGTTCGTGCTACGTTCAATGTATCAAACTACTAGTTAAGTTGTTGTTATATTTAACGTCAGAATTCACCCTTTTTTTAAAATGGTTAAATAACACTCATTATTCATCTGCCCAAACGTTCACGTGCTTCTTTTCAGACTTAACATTGTTCCATAATAATGACTCATAATCTCTACACACGTTCCGTGCATTTGTTTAGTAACGTGTTCTTCCTTCCAATGTTCTCACGTGCGAGATAGCGTTGCCAGGTGGGCCATTAATGAACTATTAGTATTTAATTTGTATTGTAAAGCGTACTATAAATAAATATCAGCCCTAGCGGTGGCGCAAGGAGTGGTGTTGTTGCTCATAACCAAGTAAACTCGGGTTCGATTCCCGATGGGACCCGAAAATGTGTAGCTTTTCTCATGAATGTCCCAGTTCATATAGCTGTGACCACTGAAAAGCGAACCTTCCTTCCTCTATCCACCTCCTCATAGTATCAATAACTCTTACTATTACTAATAACTCCAACTAACCCCTCCACATCGACCAAGTTGTTGGTAAATCCAGCTAACCGGCCCACCTATATTAATACCATTCTACCCTCCTACCTCCTATCGCTCCATGTAGATAAGCTTCAATAGCACGCTACATTTCCCATTTACAAATACAACAATAAAATTAATAAATAAATATTACATAATTCAAATGTTAGGTTATAATGTCAGTGTAATGGTGCCCTATTTTTTAGAAATTCATCGAGTATTTCAGGTAAAAGAGTGTTATTTTCATAGAGTTACCTTTCAGAAATAACATTCACGGAATGTTTGAATATTATTATTGTTCGGAAGTAGCTACGTCGAGGTGAAGAAAATCAACCATTTTGCTCTGACCTTCTCTGGGGTACATATGTCGCATGAGACCGTAGTGTGCCACGTAGTATAGCCCTTCTACACCCATTTTCATTCTTCTAATGTACGAATCAAAAGCATAGTCATTTCATGTATCAAATCTTCACGGTTATTACGCACAAATATTGAACCGGATAGAACGCGTTTTGTGGACAACGCTTTAAAAATAAACACAGTCACCATATTGTGGGTGAAAGTGTGAAATATGGAAACATTTTTGCTTCACCTTTCAACCATTCGCGATTGAAAGCAATAATTTATTTGAGAAAAAAATGTAGTCCAAAATCCAACTATGTTATAAAATATAAAACGACACATAACATACGAAATGACCAAAAAGAGTTAATTGTTTCCGCAACCGTCTTGTTGCTTCTTCGAAATAGGAGCGCGCGTGAAGTGCAGTGTAGTGAGGTCAATGGAGTTTAAGGGTATAGACATTAATCAGAGTGAATAGTAGTGTGGCGAAGTAAGCTTGATAGTTCACGCAATCCTGTTCTGGTTTTATTTTTTATAGTTATTAACTTTTTTAAAATTATATTATAACAATTATTTTTACATTAAGGTTATAGGAGAAGTAATGGTATATGTGTGTTTATTTAAGAGTGCTTGTGCGTATGAGTGTGTGTGTCTGCATCTGTTTGTAAGTGAAAATGTGTTTGTGCATGTAAATGTACACACATCTGAGCCTCGCGTAGATAATTAATTTGTTAAATGTAACTTTTCTCGTTGCTACCTTGTGTACTAATTTTCTAACCATTTTATACAGAGTGTATTTTATAGATATTTGGGCGATTTTTTATTTAACCTCTTATTATTGTATTATGTATACTTTTACTGTCTTCTATTCTATCTGCGACCGAGCATTGCTCATTAGTAAATTAATAAATTATTATTGTTAAACATATTCAACAAAAAAATATTTTAGTAGTTACACCATTCTTCGTGTATTTGCTTGATTTCCTCGGTTAATAATCAACCACAGTAATGTATTCCCTTAAATGTATAGAATGAGGAACTTAGTCCACTCCTGATGGTAATCGACGTGATGAAACCAAAGCTATGTCCTTTCCAGCAGCTGTCCTAAGCTCATCAAGAGATCTGCCCTAATGGGTAGGGCAGGATGCTGTCTCGTTAAGTGACGCATGCACATCCCTCGGCGCCATACTCGTATAATCGTCGAAAGAAAAAAACAACATTTTTAATTAACTCAACTAGCGCTCGCTGTCGCAGGAATGGTAGGAGGGAACTTGCTTGCCAGATGTTTACAAGTAAAGGGAGAGGCTAATGATGGAATTTGGGAAAGAACACAAGAATTAATTTTCCTCGATAAAAGAAAAAGTAGCTGATCATTCACCGCCAATACGATGACAGCAAATCATGAAATTTGCAATGTGAAAGGAAAGTAAAATGCAATTGCATTAATACATGTATTAAAAAAATAATGTAAATCATGTTTCAAGCTTAATCCTACATTGGGTTAACCATGAACTAGTTTAGATTAAAATAGTTTTTGTTTTAGCAAATCAATATTAAATAACTACGGTGTGATAAATTATGAACAACACAAACACAAATCATAAAAATTATTTTGCATAGAATTGACCTTGACAATGAGAGATTTAACAGGACAATAAAAACTGATTTGAATGAATATCTCTTATATAGAATAGATGGCTTGAACCTCGCCATAAGTAATAAAAAAAGGCGAGAAACAAATAGGTACTTTTCAAAATGGTAGAAGAAATGGAACATAGGAAGCTTTTAACCAAGGATTTGTCATGATTTTATGCAGTGATATATCCGTATCCTCTACATTTCGTGATTTTCTTAAATTTCAAGGTCCTCTTAGGCAGACGGTTGTAAACCCGATTAATATCACCTATGTTTAATGTTCGGTTTGATTTTATAGAAGAAGATACAAATGCAGTCATGATAGAAAGAGACCACATGTTATTGGTAGCACTAAAATATTAATGAAATAATGTTTGGCGGGGTTACTCGAAATGTCAAAGCCCTAAAGAGAAACATCTCATTTTACGCGGAATTCAAACGTATGTCCTCGCCGTTTTAATGTTACAAGATCGAACGCGTAACAAATATCAATACGACTGTGACTGAACCAAAAAGACAAAAAGAAAATGATTTTTATGGCGTAAAGCAGGAAGGATAAAGTCCAGAAGCCAAAAACCGAAGAACTCGTTAGAAAACATGGGACGACGCTTCCAGAAACCAAAAGGGGATGATATTACAGCAGTGGGGTGTGCAGGGGGGTGAGGAGTGATGTGGGAGAAGGGTAAAAGGCATGAGGCGATGGTGGTTGAGAGGGGGAAAGAGGCGGACGCTGCAGGTTGTAAATCTTCTTTCTTAATGAGACACGAGTTCCTTCTCGGTTAGGCAAAGAACGCTAGTCCTCTGTTGTACGAACAAATACATTCTTTCTACACAAGAATCACGTGCTTTCTTAGCTCATAATGATCTAATAAATTTGGAACGAAGTACGGTTTACAAACTCTCCCCTCAAACGTGCTCAAAAATGTAATAATTGTATTGAAATATTCAGGTTAGTAAATCATATATCTGGCGATATGAGCTGGAAAATCAATGCTTTCAAAATTGTTCTCAGGAGCAATTAAGTGTCAAGAAAATACATCACCCATGTTTGATTCAAACGTATCCTTAGTCAAATAAAAACGCGTGAGACATTTAATAAAAAATATTTTGGTGCAAAGTTAATTGCGCTTAAATAAAAATAAGATAGATTTTATGAATTCCTGAAACAGATCTATTTTACTCTATTTCATTTGCTTCATTAAATAATTGTTATCTTCCCGTATTCAACATAGTCATTATGGGACTCAAGTTATCTGCATATGACTTATATTATATTCCACACTTAATACCATGTTCTGTATTTCAATTCTTCATCCAAAATAACATACACTTTGTCATTTCGTAAATCGAGAGCATCTCATATCGTTTCCAAATTATAGAAAATGTTTAGACATTTTCTTACTTTCTATTAATTTATCTTTGCTCTACAAATTTAAAATGTTATACCAAAAAAATCAATTCCGTAAGGATCAATTTAGAATTAATTCGGAACAAAGTCCCATTTCTTGTTTTACTGGGAAGCCATGTTTGGCCTTCTCCAATTCACTGGACACCCCTTCCGTCGATCGAAGCCGCGTCCCACTCACAGAGGCGTTTTGAGACACGCGACGCATCGTAACTCTCACGATTACGCACGTGCCTCAGTGGACCCCGAGGGCGCATCACTGTGATGATGTCTCTTACTACCCCCCCCCACCACCACCACCACGGACCCCCCCCCTCACCCATTCCTTCGAGTGCTTCTAAGATCACACCCGACGCCGCCTGCGTCCATCACATCATTCGACCAAGATCATCGAAATTCTCCTCAATTGTCGTCCAAACGCCCCAAGACGAGCGGAGAAGACATTTATGAATCCGTCATTACAAAGAACGACTCTTCTAAGGACTGCAAAGACGAGCACAAAACTGCTCCCCGACACAGGAAGAAGCATTTACGGAAGGAAAATAAACAGAAACGAAGAACGAGAAGTGAAGCAGATAAGACACGATGCTTCCGAGAAGTAGTCGGTCGCCGCGGAACAACGGGAAATTCATTCCACGCAATTGAGGCGTCGAAGATGCCCGATAAATTTCTGAGAATGTTACCAACTTGCATTTTACTGAATGAAAGGTTCCCAAAGAAATATAAGGAGTTTCACAAAGTGGAGTTGTTCAACTCAAAATGTTTGGAACAGCACTCTCGTAAATTAGTCGACACGACGAAAACAACTAGTGTCGCAATTACCGACGCCATAGAATTCGTAGAAATCGTTATAGTCACGTACCAGAAAGCTTCGAACGAAAATAAACAAATACCTTCTCAATCACTGTCGTCTGAAGTTTCTCTCCCATCTGGAGAATTGAGTATCTATTCTCATATATAGTACATATGCGGTGATTCAGACGTTTTGGGAGAGTAGGGATTTTAACTTTGGGAAGAAGGGATTGCGGAAAGAGAATAACCTAATTTTTCAAATTTATTGGAAAACTTTATTTTTTTTAAAATTTAATACAATTATCAATACTAATTATTCCTTAAGGTGGTACCAGCACTCCAATTTAGTCAAATCACTGAGATGTACAATTGATTTCTCTATTTTTATTGTAATTGTCATTAAACACAACAATATGAATAATAGTGATGTAAAAACTTGATTTATTTCTATCAGTTAATAATAGAGTACAAACAATATTCAGGAACTCGTTTGATTTGTTAGGAATGCACCAGAACATGTACAAACATGGCGACCGAGCGCAACGGTTTCGTGATTTATGCATCTCACCTCAGAAAATGTGAAATATCTTTCTCAGATGTCCGGTGACCTCTAGATAAACGGGATGTAAAAAATTCTACGTAAGATTTACTACTCATCACAGTAAAATTCCATCATTTTTTGTGATTTAAAAGATGGTCTTATTTTGTAAATAAATGTTGTTGTTTTTCATAAGACTCAATGTATTTCTTCATCAATTATAATTGAAATTATTTCATTTAAATGATCGGTGAGGTTTGTTTTTCAAGATGAGATCACAATAAGTACATTTCATTCTGTTTATTCTTTCGCCAATTTTAGTTTTTTTAGTGATTTAATTCTACCTACACTAGTATTACCTTATGCTGTTGAACATCATTCCAAAAATGTTCTCAAAAAATTTCATACAGCAAATGAACATAAAAACATAATACTGGTTTTACATTTTCTCAAAACTTTTCTCATGTATATTTTTTTATCAAATTCATCAATTTATGGACGTTTTTCAAGGACGCAAATTAGAGAACGACACAGACTGTGTTTGTCCAAACCGGAGAGAACCGTTTCAATAAATTCATTACTTGCTCAAATAGTTTTTTTTTGTGTGTATAAACAGTATTATTATTAGAAAATAACATTTACTTTTGAAGGTTTGAATATATAGTGTTTCTTCATTCAATTTTGTAGTCCTTCATACACGTTATTGATAATTGTTTGAAACATTTAAGAACTCAAACGCTAACACGAATCGTGTGACTGTTTTTAGGGGAGTAGGGGGGAGGGGCAATTATTTACACGAACACCATCGAATACCGCCCCACTTTGTAATTGTAGACAATGTATTTTTACGTTCCCCACTCTTAAGTGAAGAAACCTTAAATGATGGAACACTAAGTATGTGAACAGTAATGTACATTATAAAGACTTTATGTGTGAGACTCATCCGTATAGTTAATATATTTGTAGCAGTGTGGGTCACAGATTGTTACTAATAAATAAATAATATATCAAATCTATCATCTTTGCTGTAAGCGATCCTCCATATCATTCAAGCTTTTCCACCACAACGCGAGGGAGTTTTGCGGAAATATCACGAATTCCCTTCCTCGAAAAGCTATCTTTGGGATGAGTTTGTAGATAAGGAAGAGCATTGCTAGGGGAGAGCTGCAGCAAACACCGTTAAATGGCGGCGTCCAACGTAACAAGCGCGTACATTATATCATTCCTCCAGAAATTTATGCGACTACCCATCCACTCGATATTTTCAATTGCTATTTCTCCCCCGGAGCCAGAAAATGCATTTCAGCTAAATAATGACTCGCCCTTGGAGGGATACAGGAAAAGGGTGAGAGGGATGGGGGAGAATGAATGCTGGAGAGAAGTGTTCGGGAATAGGAGGAAGGATGTTAAGGAATAGATTTATCTCATCGCGAACGGATAAGATATTCTTCAGTCTCACAAAATAATAAGAAATATTACCAATAAGATTTCTTTTAAATAGAGAAATATTATTTCAATGAAAGGAAAAATATTTTCGAGCTCTTCTTCAAGCTCTCTGTATTAACGCGTAAAACCATTTAGCCTTTTAATAACCATGGCCAGTATTAGTCATCAAAATACAACAAGATAAAGTTCCTCTCAGACGTATGTACATTTCGGAATGACAATATGCAACATAAAAACTGAATTATTTGTAAATGAAAAAATTATAAATGATAAAAGCGAAGCAATTCTTTAGAATAAAAGTACTCATACAACTTCCAATAGAATACAAATCTGGTTTCCAAGTTATTCACCCAAAGCGAACACATCACAAGTACACAGTTCAGCCATTTGCACATTATATGCTGGAGCCTTGCCACAACTCATGGACATCATTTGCACTAATGGTATCCGTAAACGACGAAGAGAACAGCTCTCACCTACGAATCAACGCTGAAACAGAACACGTGAAGTATACTTGGTGACTGGGACAAAAGAGTAACAAGAACCGTCACTTTGCTGGATCTGGTGACGTTGTGGAAGATAGTACTCCAACAAGAAATAGTTTAGGACTTATTAGTCAGGAATGCGATCGGAACCGATTCAAAAGATGGATCATGATCCGATAGATTGGGCTCTGGTAAGGAAACGTCTTCGACAACCCGATAATTGCGTCACAATACTATTTGTCTCAATTTTATAGCATTCAATATTTCTACGTATCTTCCATTCTCAGACTCAAACCAAAAAACCAATTTTACTTTCTGCCAAACTGTAAATAGGACGAATTAAACGCAACTTTACCCTTGTTAAATGAATGTCTTCTTGACCGATTCCAGTCACCCTCTTCACGGATATTTTTTTTTTCTTCTGAAAATTACAAATTTCGCTTTCTCATTGTCGACGTGAGTAATTAATGAATCCCTAATCACGAAAAACGTACAAACATGACTCATTTCGCATGAAATTTCGAATCCGTAATGGGTTCTTGATTCGAATAAAACTTCGAGAGGAATTAAGTGCTTCAGTGAACGCGATCACAGAATAGAGGTCGATGTGACACAGCCCATGGATATTCCGGTGATGAAGCAGGTTCAGGGCCAGAGCGAGTGCATAAGTGGTGATATCCGCGCTGCAGGACGACACGAGTTCGCATTTACCGAACACGCATCCCTTCGTTCGTCGCCATCACATGAACATCCCCCCCCCCCGCCCCGCCCCGCCCTTTGACCGTCTGCCACCGCTGCTGCAGTAATTGCACTGGAGCCACATCAGCAGTGACGCGCCACATATCGCTGCAGGTAGGGGATGTGGACGATGCGATGGCAGTTCACCACCCTTGGGCAATCGAGTGGGAACCCCAGCGACCTACCCCTGCTCTCTCATCCACCCCTCGTTATGCGATGCGCGGTTGCTCTTCTCAACGCTAGGGGCGTATTACAACATCAAGAACGTAATGAGAGGAAACGAGTGTGCAGCTCATACCACGGGATGAAAAACGTGGAACATTCCCCATGCGCAGCGAGGATTACACGCTCCAATACTCAATTATTTACGTCAGACCGATTTTTCGTCACGTTAATTCGTGCACACGAGAAACTAAAAAAAACAGAAATAAAAAATCTGGAGAAGTAACATAAAAAGAATAATTTTACTAAAGATCCATTAACAAGTCGAATTTTTTTAAAGTGCGAGTTCATAGAAACAAATTAACTTTATGTTATTGATTTATTTCATGTCTTTTGGACCACGAGCTCTGCTGTTCCACCCTACCGTTGGACGTGGGAAGGAGAGATGTTGGGTTTCTGGGGAACTAATGGCACCGAACCGACATTAGTCTGCAGAACATGAGGAAAACCCTAAGCCTCACCTAATTCGGCCAAGCAGGGTATGAAACCATGCTCTACCACTCAGGAGGATCATGGAACGAACACGCTACCACTCGACCACCACGTATTCGAAATAATTATTAAAATCATGACACATTAAGTGAGGTGTTGAAAAAGTTTTCAATTATAGAGGAAAACATTGTGCCTCTTTCTAAATTATTTATTTTGTCAGAAAGCTTTTTCGACCGCATAGCGGCCATCTTATATTCAACACTGAAGATTCTTTCTGATGAAAACTTCGAAAAAGCTTTCTGATGAAATAAATAATTTAGAAAAACGCACAATGTTTTCCTCTATAAAACCATTACATATAAATAAAATTTGGAGACAAAAAAACAGAGCAATCAGACGAGAATACGATGTTTGTGATAAAACGACAGTATTAAAAAGAGGTAGAAGTTAAATGAATCGTTCCTACAAAGATTCTCATTTCGAAGTTCATGTTACTTGAAATGAAGGGATAATCCAAATTGTAGTTATTACTGTGAATGTTTTGTATTTTCTCGCAATGAGACCTTCAAATATGAAACCGTCCCACTGGTATTATAAGTAAATAATGTAACATTTGGCATGACTGTGTCTACTTGCACCCGAATACAAGGAAACAAACTGGTGAAAAATTGAATTACTTCATTAATCACAGTAACCACCAGTGAATTGTAATGACGTTAACAATGTGTATTACCCAAAAAGTAAATTAAAAATTTTCATCCGAGAGATGCCCAATCATTCAAATTTTTACGCTTCATTAAAGAGTAATCAATAATGAAAGTAAATGGGATAAAAAGAATTTCATATCAGGTTTAGAATAAAATTAAATGTATTAATTAGTTGTAAGTTAGAGTACAAGTTAGTGTATAAGTTCCTCCAGCTTCGAGCAAGAATTATTACCTCTGTGAGTTAAAAACAGCTATTTTTAAGTTAATTCCATTATTAAGAAAAAATACACTCCTCGATGCTATTTTGTAGTTTTTAGTTCATTAATTAATTCATGACGTCATGGAGAGCGACGGTTGCTCTTTCCTTTCTTCTCCAAATGAGTGCGCTCGTCTCTGAAATCGTATTGATAAAATACATGTTGTTTTGCTTCAGTTAACTGCGTATATTGGCAATTGCAAATAACATATATTCCAATTAATATTTTGTATGTTTATTGTACATATTTTTAAAAAGGAATCCATTTATATTATAATTTTGTAATACTACTGGATATCAGTGGCTTTGATAAACGGCATACCTTGTAAAAGTATTAATAATTGTTATTAGTTATAAATCTTATTGTTAATAATACAAATGTTATTGTTATAATAATACCAGATTAATAAAATTAATCATACCATATTGATAAAATTAGTAATACCATGTTAATAACTTTAATAAAAAATTGTTATTAATATTACCATATTGTTATTTATTAATTATTTATGTGAAGCATTTTATTTATTGGTAATATTTATAAAATTTGTGTTGTAAAACCATCATTTTTAAACAAAAATGTCCCTTCGCTGTCCCCCCCCCCATGGATTACGGTCTAGATCCGCCGCAGCTGATTATGAATGCATAATCAGAAACCAATGAATATCCTCAGGATATCAGTCTTTTATTAGTGACTTTAATGTATGTTTGAATCTCGTTTCGACCAGCTAAGGACTACGAATGACTAGTGCCAGTAAGGCTCAATTTTTGTGTGAGTTTACTCCCTAGACACGTCGTGAATTTTACAGAGATCGGAGGAACAGCATCTAGATATGATCCAAGTACTACAACTGCTGTTGTTAATCGCAGAGGGTGAACTTTTCATACATCACAGCTGAGACATGGAAATGAAAAGCTATAAACTTTATCTTGGGAATTACTCCTGGGAATTGAACCAGGGATGACTTGGTGAGGAGCGAACACGCCGACACCGTAGCCACGAAGGCGATTAGTGACTTTAATTTACTAATACTCTTCGCACATTTTCGTATTTTTCACGATTCATTAAATTACCCGTTACGTGTTAAAATAGCCTTTTGCGACCTTCGCAGTGATGTGCAGTTGGAGCTGACAACAGAGTCTGTGGTGGACGCCCCGGTTCGGTGAAGAGTCGATACGCCAGAGAGGCTCCCTATCGATCTTCGCAGAGGTGCCCGGAACGGCCCGGAGCAAGGAGAGGGAAGAAAATAGAAAAGGGGATTGGGTCTCCATGCCCATCAGATTGAACGAGGAGGCACAGGGGACAGAGGCCATTGGACAGGTATTTGACTCGAAAATCAGTAGATGCTTTGATCGCATCATGTGATTCCTATTCAGTTCTAGTGCATAAGGGTGTAATTGCTGTCGATATGTTTCATGAATAGAAACTGATTTTCAACTCTCACACTCTGATGGCATTGTTTCCAAATTATACTCGTTTCCGAATAATACTTTATCTTATACACATAACAAAACAAAAGGTTATCTTGGAAAATATAATTAATCAATAAGCAACTCCCCTACATAATTCCACTCTAAATAATTAATCGATGTTGATGTTTATACTGGAACTAGAATGATATATTATTCCTTCAATAAAAATTAAATTCCGCATGTAAGTGAGCTCGTTTGAAAACTTCCTTTTTTCGGAAATCCTGGCAAAATAAGGTAGTACATTTGAATCATGTAAGAATTATAAAATCTTATTGGATAAAAATTACAACTTTATTCCAAAATATGGAAACATGAATGTGATACGCATCATGATTTCCAATTTAAAGAGTAATGAATAGTTTACTGTTTAGAGAGAACAAAATTCCCGCTGAGATTACAGTTATATCTCTTGTACATATGTTTTTTTTTTTGTGAGTCCTTCTTTCTAACCATTTGATCGCAGAAGTTTTGGTAAAAATGGAATTAATTAATTTCATTTAATTTTCGTATTTAGACTACTAGAAAATTTTAACAACACATTCGGGAGATATTTAATGACTTGTAATTTACGTGTAATCTAATAGTATTCTCCGTGTGATCTGATTTTCTCGTTAAATTCTTTCAAAATTAGTTCTTATGAAAAAAAAAATGTTAAGGAACCGTTATTACACAATAATTATGGAAACCGATAAGGCAATTTTAGTATTAAATTAACTACCAAAAAATCACAAAATCGGAATGGCTAAGTAAAACAAATTTCTGTCCAATATTACCGACAAATTAAATATATTCACTGCCTTGTATGAGAAGTAAAGACTTTATATCAAATAGCAACAATTTAATATTTTACTCATAAAAATAGAATAAGACATTTATTTAATGTAGGAGAAAGCTGAATGAAAAACTCTCTGAATTACTTATACTACTTTGTTAATGTGTAGAACCAAAATACTTTTCCTTTTCATCATATTAATCGAATTCAATCTATTTTTATTATTCCATACATTCATTGCTAAATGTGGAGTATTGTTAATTGGAAAAATTCTTATACATTTCCACCCATTCGTTTACGTCAAGGAAACTTTAGAAACACGTCATAAAGATCCGTTCATTTGTTAGAGCACGTGTCTTCCTCCGCGTGAGAACATGTGGATCCCCGTTTCGCGACTTTCGCTTCTGCCGCCACGTACGACCCTCATTTTGATTAGGAGATATGAAAGCACCGAAACTAATTTACTAAATTGAACCTCAGGTGGCCTCTCGGGAAGAAACGATTCACGAAACGACTCTTTCTTTCCGCTCTCCACTTTAAAAAACAAAGTGCATCAGAGAAAAAGAGGACATTTTTACAAAACTTCCAACCGGTAAGAGATGCCGTATCGCATACACTCAGTCATGTATCATTACCGAAATAATGCAGTACGGGTGCCTAACACGAATTGAAAACTTACACGAACTTCAGTAATATTCGAATAAATATTAATAGAAGTTACAAAAGCGACTATTTGTTGTAACAAAATACAGGTAAATAACACAAAAAACTAAACAACAAGGTAATATTCATTCTACACTTTCGATGGAGAAAGAATAGATGCCACAAGAATAAGTGAAATGGATTGACAGCCGCGGTTGGCGATAGATTTAAGTTTGGAGAATTCCGTATGAACTGCCAACATAACGAGAGATACACTTATTATAACTCTTAAAGAATATTGCAAAGCAAAAGCGTGGGCTGCACTGGGTAAAATAAATTAATTAATAATTCATCAGTTTAAATAAATTAATTAATTAAAGGTAAAATAAATTAATTAATACCCAAAAAGTCTTATTACAATTGGAGTATATTATTTTGGGAATGTTTTTGTAACAGTTATTTCATAGTTAGATACTGAGTAATCATTGTTTCAAAGTTGTGCTAGAAATAATGTACATTGTGTATGTTCTTTGTAGCCCTGATGAAGGCAAAATAAATTTCCGAAACGTTGGCGTTGTAAAAAGAATCTTTTATTGATGACCAATCCTCAAATATATCGTTCCGTTACATTTGTTTTATTTATTCATTTCACGATGTTCATTCCATGAGGCCAGCTCTTCCACCTAACCGTTGGACTTCGGTAAGGGAATTGGGGAGGAGAGAAGTTGGGTTGCCGGGTAACATTTCGTACCGAACCGACATCAGGTGAGGGAAACCGTAGCTGAAAACGTAACCTAGTTCGGTCGAGCAGGATTTGAACACATTCTTCACCGCTCAGCGAGACTGCGTAAGACGCTGCCACCAGACAACCATTATTGGTGATGTAGGGGAATGAGGTGAGTGAAGAGGATGAGGGCGGTTGCGTTCCCACGACGGCCACTTAGGCGACCATTAATCACGCCGAGAAGATACAGCTGTGTAGCGCCTCGAGCAGACCACGGCGGACACAAGATTCAAGCTCAACTACTCCGCCAATAGGGGACGACTGGCTGCTCTGGGGGCTGGAGGTGCGTGCGGAGTTTCGGGTGAAAAATGACGGACACCCTAGGGGCATGGGAGAGCCTTAAAATGACTTCCAATAGCCCCTCCCCGATATGGATGTAATTGCTATCCGCAGGTACCCGGTAAAAAAAAATAATTTCGAATTCCCTCTCCATATTTTCTATTTTCGTAACAATTCTGTGCCATGAAAACACATATTCATATACTTATATGCACAGTCTACGACACATTTTAGGGCTTCTATAAGGTGCACGGGTCCTAATCCTCTCCATATATTGTAAATATTTAAGGGAAAATAAAGCCCTTTTTAAATTAAAATTGAAATATTTCAATACTAGCTGGATTTTTGACAGTTGTTAAACTTTCTCTTCAATTACATAGGACGATAATTGTTGCTCCCTTATTACTTACCAAAGCATAACCAAACATTAGTAAAATAATTTTTACTTTATAAAGAGCTGTAGTAGACTTAAAACTCAACCACGCAGATATCTTAAACGAACATAGCAATCCACTCAAAAATATTTTCCTTTCTATCTTCAAATACAGGATAAGACTTCTACTGTATCAACAGATCTAACCATACATCATCCCCTTTGTTGCAGACTCCCTTGTTAGGCCCCTGTCGGCCGCGTCCCATCCCCGAAATACCTGGTTCCCACCGGCGGCGGCAGTATTCATTGGGATCGCGAGGCCTACGGCTGGGAGCGGACAGAGTCATCGCCTCCGCCACCGTCGCCGCTGGACCCTACATCGTCGTCTTCGCCGCCACACTGGCCTCGCGCGGTGACAGTTGCCCCTGCGCTGGGCGCCTGCTACCGCTGCCTCACTCGGAACGGGGAAACAGGTGTGTACATATGCTACGCTGGACNAAAAAGGAATACTATCCACCGTCTAACCCGAACTACTACCTGCTAAGCTAAAATCTCTATCAACTTTGTCTTCTTTCAGGCGACGTCTTACAGAGTGGATGAAAAACAATACCCTTTAGTCTTCCCACATTATCTCCGTCTATTTTTATCTCCCTCATTCTTTTGCTTTCTTTCTATCTTCCTTTCATTCTTTCACTTCTTTGCTTTTACATCATCCCCCCCCCTGTTCATTCTTTCAGTAACCTGGTTATACATAATCTTATGTAATATATAATTTGCAAATAGTGTAATATGTAATGTGTATCTAGTAAAGTATAATCTTATTTCAAGTAGTAATTCCTATATTCTACTATTTGTAAATTCGTAGTATTGTTACAGCTTTTATCCCATGTTTCGGCACATAAACCGCAACCTTCATTGGAAATTTGTTGGGTTTACTCAATCGCTCACGATATTACACCGGGATAGTCCCTAGTTTTGCTCCCCAGCTTTAAATGTACATACGATACTCCCAATTCACATCTAGTATTTTAAAAAGTAAA
>NNCF01127851.1:235610-252589 GCA_002313205.1 Laupala kohalensis | reverse complement strand
GGAATTGATGAGATGGTCCCTTGCTTGCTTCCGGAGAGTAAATTAGTTTATTGTCCTCCACGTGGTCATACGCAGTCTGTACTGTTTTTTGACAATAAATTTATTATTATTATTATTATGAACACCGTGAAAAAAAGTGATAAAAATGCAGAAAGAAACAAAATGATTACTATCTTTCATAAAATGGGACTAAATAATCAATATTGCAAGAATCTGATCGATGGAAATAAATAATACAAAATATCATCAGCAGTAAAACATTTTAGCGGCTAAAATATAATTATTTTTATCATTTTTTTTGAAGATATAAAATACGATTTTGGAAAAGTATCGATTGAATTCAATTGTAAATACAGGACATAAAATGACGGTTGTTTTGAACAGGCTAATTGAGCTTCATAACCAAGTATTCTAAATTACGTTGCAAGCGCTGTACTGAAAAACGTTCATAATCATAGAAGCAATAGCTGGATCTCCTGGAGACACACATCCGACTGCATAAGCACAAGTTTCCTACAACACGACTTGCGTGAAAATAGACATGCACTGCTTGAAATGCCTGAACGACATTTACTCTCTGAATACTGAGTAAAACAAAATTTATATGGCAGTAAAATTACGTTCGTTACCGAATAGTAAACGTTTGAAAAAAAATGATTACTACAAGTAGCATAAAAATTGAATTTTGATATTCACACCGAATCATTTTACCGCAATGATTACCGATGTGATCAATATTACCGTAGTATTCTGGATAATTCATATTACATGTCATTTCATTTTCTATCTCATTCATAACATCCATCTTATCTGCGTAATTAATCATATAATTAAAACATGTTGAATTGAAAAAGATATTCTGCTAATATTTTTACATTTTTATTGTACTTAAAATGCTTAACTTTCTAATAACTTCTTCCAAAAATTATATTATATTAAGTCATCTGATCAACAAGAACGTAAAAGCGCTTGAAATACGCATCAAGGTGTAAATATGGAGATTTGTGTGATACAAGATTTGTCAATCGGACTAGGGTTATTTTTCTAGAACAACTTAGGACATACAACAGTGAAAATTAAGAAATATTTAATTGCTTTGAATGGTAATAATAATAATAATAAATTTATTGTCAAAAAACAGTACAGACTGCATATGACCACATGGAGGACAATAAACTAATTTACTCTCCGGAAGCAAGCAAGGGACCATCCCATCAATTCCGATCAAGGGCCCTAAGCCCTAATGGTAAAATTTTAATAAAAATTAAATATATTATATTAACTACGAAATATCGAACTTGCAGCTGTGTCCCCTATTTTATTTGTGATTTGCATGAAACAGAAGTTTCATAAGGTGATACTAAGAAAATACGATTAAAATGTATTGTAAAGTAGAATAACAAATATGACAAACGTGTCCCAGAAAAATGTGGTTCCCATTGTTTTTCCTCCCAAGGAAGGTTTGTCTAAATTACGTGTTTAGTATACAGTTGATTGGCATCTTTAAATGGAAATGAGTCTAGTTAACATGCAACACGGTATTCTGCGTAGTTTAATTCTTTTTCAGAAAATGTCATTCTGTATGTAAAAATTTCTTTACGAGAATGTAATTTCATTTTAAAAGAGAATTATTCTTAAGTTCTGGACACACGATTACACAAGTAATGAATAATCAATTTGTACTTTAATGTGAACATATTTAGCTGTAGGTGAAAGTATACTTCACAGACTTAAAATATCCATGACTCTAACTATTAGAATGAAAAATCCTGGTTTAATGACGCCATACAAGAAGACGAAACACGTACTGTAGACGAAATAATCAATATAGAAAAAAAAATCCTGAAGGATCCGAAGTATTAATTAAATCCAAAACTTTCAATACCTTTCGTGTCAATGTTGTTTTGTTCTATTCAGATTACCAAGTAGCTGTTCGTGTGATATATGTCAAAATAAAACTCACTCTACCTGTCCCAGTTTAGAAATAAACCGCCCATAAACTGGAGCCATAAAAAGGAACTTCGAACTGTTCCTGAATCATCAATACCACCCCATAAAACAACAGTTCGATACGAAAAAACGCGCCGAAGAATCGTTCTTCCGACTCGACTCACCGGAAACGAATCGTGTATTACGCATTCCTATCGCACGCTCCTTGAGCTGCGCCGTAACTCACCTCGGCGTGCATAACAACTGACGGAGGTTATGCGCCGCTTGATGGACATCGGGACGAAAGACAGCTCACGTCGCCAGTCACCAATAACCCGGGGAACTCGAGCGTTTGGAACAGTGTTGTAACTTCGAATACGTTAAGGTATGTGCTCGTTAAGGCAAATTGGGTATTCGTCACAGATCACTCGTTCAATGTCGGTCAAGTTGACCTCGCATATTTTGGACACTACGAATTAAGAGTAGGTATATTTTATTTTAGTATTTTAAATGGGAAATGTAGCGTACTATTGAAGCTCATCTACATGTAGCGATACGAGGTAGGTGGGTGGTAGGGCTATTGTTGGTAGGTGGACCGGTTAGCTGGGTTTACCAACAACTTGGCCCAGGTGAAGGGGTTAGTAGAAGTGGTTAGTAATAGTAAGAGTCAATGATTCTAGGAGTAGTAGGAGGTGAACGGAACATTGAAGTAAAATGTTACAATTTTTTCTGGACCCCCAGGGAATTGAACCTGGTATGTCTCAGCGGTACACGAGTATTCTAGCTTTGAGCTACCCGATCAGTTTAGTTAATAATTTAATACTTAATAATAATAATAAACCGGAAGTTAAAATGGTGCTGTCATTCGACATTTAATTTAACAATATTTCTCAATATTTTGAGTCCCATAAATGTAGGCAATAGCACTACTTCTCTTGAAGATTATGAAGAGCCTATGTAAATATAGCCACACGAAAGCCAGAAGCTGAACACTATAATTATTCGGAATATTGTTATACTTGTTCTGCTGCAATTGCGCTGAGTATGTGAAGCGAATTGAACCGAACGTGCGTACAACTCTTTAGATGTAGATATTAGAAGATAACATACACACATAGAGGTTAGAATCTCGGAATAGGTCCAGATATTGAATAGGTACCCGTTGAAGGTAACCGGAATCTACTCGAGCATTAAAATCATTCTCCTTGAAAACTCTTTGGAGCTTCGCAACATCAACCGCCAGGTGAAAATTGCGATGGAGCGGGACTCGATCCCGGGAGACCCTGCTCCGGCCGCAGGTGTGCTATCCACTGCTCTAGTCCCGGTCCGTCGCCATCCTAGGCGGGTTTGAGGTCCCGGGTTCGAGTCCCGCCCCGTCGCAATTTTCACCTGGCTGTTGACTCGGACGTTGAGAGTTGAAATCTCTGGTGCTTCGTAAGAAATTACTTTGCGGATACACAGATTCACCAAAGTAATATGCTGCAAAGTTTCTGAAATATCAATAACAATTTTTTTTTTACATACGCGTGATTAATCTCGCAAAAAATTGTTTTTCATGGATTATTAGTCTTGAATCATAAGGACCAATCCGTAGGTCAGAATCCAACAATTCCTTGATTGACACACCCCTCGCATTGTACCCTGACAGCTACGCCTCGGAAACAACTGTATAGGTTCCCCAGCAGCGAATTTTGTTAGTAGTCCTTTAATGGGCTGTAAATGTTATTCACGGAACACAGGAATATTGAAGTACATCATAATTACAAGTAGAGCGCGGTGGAGCCGCTTTCCCGACGGTGCCCCGAGTCGCAACACGCGGCCGCGTGGTGAATGTCCGTACCACTTAACCCGCATCGTTAAAGACATCGTAAAAATTGACACAAGCAGCGCGGAGGCGGCCGCAGTCGCTGCAAAGAGGTGAGGGAGAAGAAGAACCAGACTTCACGACTACAACCGCGATTGAGAGGGGTAATAGCAACGCAAAATGGGGTAGAACTGTGATTCCGAATCTGGAGAATAAGGGCCAAGGAGAGAAAACGTAAAATATGCTTCGCAGGTACATCATCTACGTACGATTAAGTGGTGTAAACAGGACTTACTTTTCCCACTGGAGTGAAGAAAAATGAGACAGTGGAGAGAGATCACAATAGCTTAAATAGTAATCGTAAGCAGGAGCAAAATTAATTGTTTCAACAAATACTTTAAAATACTTACAGGTTTTGACTCGTTAAAACGTTATAAGACCCTTATCGTTTTTGGGAGCGGGGTGCGATCATCAGCCATCATCTCCTTTCACCTGGTATAGTATAAGAGGTATTGTTGATCCATGAGATCAACCCATATAGATGACTCTTCCAAATGTTTGACTTGTAGCTTCTCTACGAAGTGCGTATGAATGATATTTAAATTTGAGGTGTAGCGAGAGTTAATTTCAGAACAGGTATCCAACATAACAAAACAGACATAAATTAATAATAATTAGATAAATGCATTAAAGAATGCGATCGATTTTAATATGTATTTCTATCGCTTGTAATTATATATATTATTTTCTCTACATTTTATTTCTGTCCCCAAAATTGAATAAGTTTATTTAGTTAATTAATACAATTAAAAGGCAGAGTGCACTTCAAGCAGCATCAGTAAACCGATGAGCTACTGAGAGGAGTCAGATTAACAAATTTTGTTGCCACGTACCTGGAATTCAAAAGTAAATGAATTATGGGATCAGATAATTTAATATTCTTAAAAAAAACCTTTAAAAAGTTTTTGGCCTAACAATTGTTTTTACGATAAACGTAAAACCTTCAAGTATGTTAAAAACAATTAGAAACAATTAAGATGGGAAGCGACTTAGATATTACATTTCAGTATATGTTGAAAATACATCAATTTTTGATTACATTAACTCAAATTTTCAATCATACAATTTTTTAAAACTCTGTTTATCACGTATCAAATTGAAAATATAAGGACTATTGTCGAAACATAGCTTACCTTGAACTTCTTGAAAAGTGAAGATTGTGAATTTAAATTACGCCAATTTATTATTTTATTTATCACCTTATTCGATCTATCCTAACATTGTGAAGTCATGAGTTCAAAGCACGTGTGAAGTCATTGTCGTAGCAATTTTGAAAAGACAGGAATAAACTAAACAAATGCGATGGATTCATTTCATATTTGTTACTATCGTAACAAAACTAGACCACAATACTTTAAATCATTTTGATATTTAATCTTTAAGATAATAAATAAAGTACATCTTGTGACTCGATGAGAAAATTTTTCAAAATCAAAGTAAAATTTCTGAATTACGTTTATTTATGGTGAAGATAAAGCTACGAATTATATTCATAATGATTCCAAAAAGGTGCACTTCATATCATACAAAATATTTGCAGAGCAAAGTGCTCAGCAACACCCCTTCACCCGCCGAAGGGTAATTTCTCATTTTGTTCTTGGTATTTTCATTCGTAGCCACGACTCCATCACAGAAACCGGCTCGTTTATCTCAACCTTTTTCTTCATATTTATTTAACATTATTCTTCATTTTATTGTTCCGTAATTTCACCCACTATCTGGCACGGACACGCGCGCTTTCTATCTGCAGCCACGGCGTGTATATAATTTCCCCGTCCTTGTCCCATGCATACCCAAAAGGTTTATCTCGCTCTCGGGCGTCNGGGGGGGGGGGGTAGACGATCGGGGGCGGAGAGGGGGGATGGCGGGGATGCTGCAGGGACGATAGCGGAGGTGAGGCGAGGGGAGAGCGTGGTCGTAAAATTCAGCAGGTTTGCGCTGCTGCCGCGCACATTTACAACGATAAGCCAGGGGCGCGTCTCCAGTGCAGAGATGCGCCGCGTCGCCTTCGTACACCCACCCCCTCACACACACACAGCCGCGTAGCACAGGGGAGCGGGGCGGGTGTGGGGACGAGGGCAGTCGTTGGCGCGCGCGCGCACAGTGCCACCCCCGAATTGCAGCATCCGGTGGAGGGACAGGAACGCGTACCCCTTCTTTAGACACAGCTCCACAGCTTCCGTGTGCGTCTATGTACGCCCCACATCAACACTCTTCCTTCGACCGCTCTTTCTCCTCTACTGATGAAATTCGCGTCTCGTAAGGCAAAAGGAGAGAGAGAAAAGTGCGAATAAAAAAAGCGAAACTTTACCGAATACAACGCAACACCTTCGTATTCCTCTGGGTTTGTGTGCGTGTGTGTGAAGGCAACCCTGCGATCCAACCCCTCTCACTCTCTCACTCGCTCGCAGGCCTGGGTGGACGGACGGTGCACGCCGAGCGTCGGACCCACGGAGGGGTGGCGTCAGCGGCGACGGCGCAGGCTGCGGCGGCGCGGCTGCGCGAGGAGTGGGGGGGCGTCGCGACGCTCCGGAGGGGTAGCGGCGGCGGCGGCCAGCGTTCGCGCCGCACCGCACTCGCCACCGCGCCCGCCGCCGCAGCGGACGCCAGCGACGCCACCGCCTCCGGCCTTTGGCAGCCTTTGCCCCTGGCGCGGCTGGATGCGTGCACCCGTCGGACGGACGGACTCTGCGACGAGCACACGCTGCACGGCACGAGCGGGCTCAGCAATCGTCCTCGTCTTTGGGTGAGTAGAAAAGGCACACGAAAATATTCATCTATTCTTCCTAACATACTTTACATTCACGAAGTATACTTGAAAATCATGTCCACAAGTTAACTTTCATTTCGAACTTTCTTTAGTCCGATATAAAAATAATCATCGTTATTCTGAATATATAATTTAGAACTTGAAACTCAAGACTAACAAACTTAATCTACAATATGTGACGTAACCGTCAAACAAAACCACGAGGTCTGTAGGTCTCTTACAACTTTCAATTTAACTTCAATCTTTTAATTGTGCGAGTGTTGTTGAGAAATCAACAGTTCCGAATGATTTGAGAAGGATGAAAATTTGAGATGTCACATATTGATTTTTTTAAAAAATGTATCTAAGTGAATAAAACATTGTTAGAGTAATAATGTAAGCGAAGGGCGCGCTTCAAAACTGGTATGTCGCTAGTATACGAAATCTGAAGTCGCATATTACGAAAATCTGAACTTAATGTCTAGTGTGTTTTAATCGCTTCATGGCATTTGTTTATGTTAAGTTTAAAACATTAATTATTTCCCCGTTTGAAAGTGCTTTCTTATTTGACAAATCAGTGAAGACCTTTTACATTAGTGACACGATTAGTAAAATTTATTTGTCATAATCACAATTTGTGAAAATGTATCAAATATTAATTACAAACTATTTCTGACCCATTTTCTTAGCATTTTTATACTTTTGAATCAAATTTACACATTTATAAAATTGTAATAAAAATCGGACCAAATATTACAAATACCTCGGTGTATCACGTAAGAAACTTTTTTTATTGTTTTGGCAAAAATTCAGCATTTTAGTGAGCAAAAAATGAACGCATGTTTTGATAAGTATTATTTCTTAAATTTGCAATCTGGTGAAACAGTTCGCAGAGGTTAGTGTAAACCATTCACCAGGTGAGTCACGGAATGTCCTCTAGCAGCCACAGTCACCAGTAGCCCTCAGTTCTCTCCCTACATCCCTTAAAGGGTCGTATAATGCTATCGATTCTCCTGCGCCTGATAACAATACGCCCGTTGGCGCTGTGCACCCACCGCCCGCGCTTCGTGTCCTTCCCCTCTCAACCCCCGCAGTCCAACCGCGTCTCCCCCATCCACCCCCCACCTATACCCGCAGCGCCGCCGTCGCCTCCTCTCAGAACCAGCACTAAAGCGCGGCCAGTAAATCACTATCCTCAATAGCCATCGCCCCTCCTCTATCCCCCTCCCCCCTCCCCATTGCCGTTCGTCCTCTCTGGAAACCCGGACGGGCACAAAACCGAGCGCCCCTCTCCGAGACGCGGAGCCGAGTCGCTGCTTTTTCCCTCTGGTCTCACCCTGGCCGTATACAATAGAATGTAGAGCTCCCCTGAGGGACGGCAACCCCCAGTACGTGCTCAATATGGCGGCCGTGTCTCCTCCTCAACCTCCCCCCCCCTCACTCCCACTCCCACCTCTCCACCCCTTTGAACGAGGCTGTTCTTTAAGGTTAGCTTTTCAGCGGTGGTCGTCAATGATCCTTTGGGGAGGTGCACCCCCTTCTTCGTTGGTGGCAGCGGACGGTGGAGAGGAACAGCAGGAACGAAGGGTGGAGGGGAGGGAGCGATAAAATTTTTCTCAAAGCCAGGATACACAACGATCGCGAGGATTGCGTCGCGTTCTACTGCCATCGATAGTACTCGATAGCCAGCATTTATTCTTTTCGAGTCTCGCTGCCGCAGATTCGTAGTTTCGGTATGGCCACCAATCTGAATATACGAATCATCACACGGAAGACACTACAATTAGATTAACAAGATATGATTAGCTGTTCACAAAATAAATATAGTACGACACCATTTCTCGTAAATCGTTCATGGAAAGTTTATGATTTTTTAAAAATTCAGAACAAGTCTTACGATAAATTAATGTTTTTAACTTGGGAAATAAACCCATTTAAGTTAACTTTTGTAGTTTCTATAATAATTTGTAAACCAAACTTTACTTCTTAAGAAGATGATACTTTTAATATAAACAAAATGTAAGATATTCCTCACGAGAGTTCTTTTTTTGTATTAGACCAAGTTGTATTAGTTTAAAGATTTGTTAATTAATTCTCTCGAACATTTTATTCAATAATTTTTATTTCCATGCGTGAATGTTTTTACATTATTATCTTCATTGTGTTTACATGTTGGAGAAATCACTGGCTGAATAATCTTGTGTTTTTGTTGTTGTTGTTGTGTTCCAGATCTAGAGCGCGTGGTTGTAGCTACTGAAGTCTCACGTCGTCTTCACCATGATTTAGTCCATTGCTCAAAATGTAAAAAAAAAAACAACTTTACATTCACCTTCTTAAGCATGCGAGATCGAAACGTATAAAACTTTCGCTGTCATTGACAGAATTAATTAACTTCTGAGAAGAGATAGGATGACGGAGTAGCACGCGCCTTCACAGCTTCATTGCGGAAGTCGAGAGCGGGGGCGGAGGTGAGAAACTAGGGAGAGGTTTATGACGTCGCTCGTAGTAAAAGTGTAGTAGTGGGACGCCTCGCAACCCAAGGAAGAGGGGCGGGGTGGGGGGAGGGTGCTACTTAAGAGTGGGGGTGGGAAGGCAGGACGACGTCGGCGGCGGCCGCGGCAACTAGCTACGACAGCTAAGTGGCGTTTTACAGTCTCTAACGCCTCGCCTCTGATTTACGACATAACCGCGTCGGAACAGGCGTTCGGTCCCGAGTTCGAGGTGCGCTTCGGACGGAGTCTCTCTCTCACCCGTCCCCTCGGGTGATGTCAAGCCAAGGTTGTCAGTCGTACACATGCAGACGCTGCATCCTCTCTCGGTAATTATCGACTTAACTGTCCTGAATTATACATCGAGACCCTTCGACTCAATCAGCAAGCCAATTATATAAAATTCAAGGAAGACCATTTGCTTAATTGTATGAAATTATAGGATAATTAAGTGATGGAAGTTGGTTCTCAGAAGGGCAGCATAAAATCAGCCAACACATAAAAGATAATTTATGCCGAGTACGAGATGGAAATATACTTCTTATAATGTGTTGTTACATCTGTAGAACATTGGTACGGTAAAATAAGGTTTATTTTTAAAGTACTCTAATATGAATGGAGTTGAATTGTTGTCATTTCCAAATTAGTATTTCAAAGTCATGTAAAGGACATCGTAAAAAAGAAATTTTAAGATGTTTACCCAATATATATCTTAATTTTACTTGCGTGAAAGAGTTCATTTAAATTTCTAATGGTTATTTCCATCCAATAAGAATAAGAAACACCCGATGTGACAGTTGAAACCCAAATAAAAGAACTTCCTTCCTCTGCTCAAGAAAGAAAACAAAACAAAACTCTAATCAGCTCCAGGTAAGGCATGGTGCTGCAGATCACCAGCCTTCACCATCTCCACATCCACCCGATGACCTTGAAGCCGTGGTGACGTCAGTACTGGTGATGGGGTCTTGTGCAGCACGCAGGCATGTGCAACCCCCTGTACGTATACTGAATGTATCCTGAGTGTATGTTTATCCGGTATACCTTCAGTATACGTAACAGGAGGCCACACTCGGCAACGCTGCGGACGTCGTCCCGAGGAACTGACAACGCTGGAAGAAGTTGAACATCGGGTCCCTGATGCTCGGCTGAGAACGCGACCGGCTGCGGAGTAGTGGAGGTGGCCGGCACGTTGTTGGACCGTCCACGGAGCGAGCTTCTCAGTTTATACCAAAATAATTTGTTAATAATGCCGAGTATAAATAGAAATAGTATCAATTAAGAAATAATGTCACCTATATTTTTTCCACTAATGTCAAATAAAGTTTTCTTCTCGTCTGGCACGTAAATTGGAGGGCCCAGGCCCCCACTCCCGAAATTTTTTTATAAGATGTAATGAAAGATCTGTATTAGCATTTGATACTGTTAATTTACCACAAGTTAATTCATTAATTAAACAATCACATGAATTAACTCAACTTTAAAATATTTGGAAGAAAAATAATTTTGGAGGTAACATGAAACGTTTTTGGTGAGACGTCTGGCTCGTATAGCTTTCTGAAACAACTTATAATAAAATATATCTATAGTATTTAGTATTAATTGCAGAATATCTCATCCATCATGCATTGGTTTTGAAAATTTTTCATAGAAATCGAAACGAGTGTTAAGATATTTATTTTCAAAATTCCTTCAACTAATATATTTATATTTAATTACAAGAATATTTTACGCAGTGATATTATTTGGGATGTGATTGAAGTCAGTTTTGAAACGACAGAAGGTAATTACTATTAAAGATGTATCAGAGGATAAAATTTTGTCACGTAATATTTTGAGAATTCAGTCTTCAATATCATTGTAATAATATAAATAATTGAATAGTCTCAATAATTTAAGTTTTTAAGTATAACAATTGTTTTAGTTGGTAATATGTGTCTATTTCATGTAAAGCACATTTCCCTCAATGCCTACTGCTCTAGGTGGCCCTAAAACCATAAAAAGCGAAGAAGGCAATAAAACCCTTCCCAACTTTCAGAGAGTTGTATGGATGAGGTCACTGGAAAGGGCAATGCCTTCTCCAGCTTGAGCTGTTTCCTTCCGAAGCGAAAGGGTTGACATTTCCGCATGAAAAAGCGAGTAAGGTGGTGAAGAGAAAGTTACGCGTTTGAAAGGGTTGAGAATTCTCTCCTCCAATCAGAATGCAGCAGCATCAAGGGAAGATTTGGAGATTTCTCTTCCCCACTACGCGTAACTCCCATCAACACACGACTTTCCAATTTTCGCTGACGCATTTCCTTTGCCAGGGTCCGACACAGTTTGCTTCTCGAGTTCATAGTGTTCACTACGTGCTGATCATTGTGCAATAAGATAAACATTTGGACTTACACGTTCTTCTGGCACATTCTGAGGTAAATGTTTCTATTAGTTTTTATTCTATCACTGAATAACTTTTATTGATTTCATAAATTGTGTATGGGATCTTCATGTCTTACTCGCTTACTTTGGTGTGTGTTTGTTATAAAATTCAATGAAGTGTATTCACAAAAAATCTTCAAATATCCTTTCTTTATAATTACAGTGTATAAAAATATTTATATAGGTTATATCAATAAAATCTTGAATACAGTTTTGTAAACAATTTGTAAAGCATTTAATACCATTAATTACCATTATTTTGCTGTGGACTTCTTGATCCTTAGCCAAAGGCCGGGCTAAAGCAATCAAAATTTTGTACATAATAATAATATACATCTGTAGTTTTGAATAATTTTTTTAATATTTAAAAATTATGAAAAATAAATCATTTTTTACGAGTGCTTATGTTGAATAAACCTTACTCATTTGAATTATCCTTCCAATCTCCCAGAGCTGTCATCGTCACCTTCACTGTTCGAGTTCAATCGAAATCGCATGGAAACACGTGAATGGTAAGCCCTAGCATGGAAAGAGGATTCAGATTAAGACTGGATCGAGGTGAGTATGTTATACATAATAGAAATGCTAAATAATAATCGTAAATTTAAAGTGTCTCATAGAAGTAAAGTTTTGCGGATATATATTGTGAGAATAATATGAAATTAAATAATAATGAAATTGCTTCGCAATGACAAGAGTCTTTTATTAGGTTTCATTTTGAAGAAACGCAAGACAATTTTATATTTCCAATCAATAATCTCCTTTGTTGAGAAGTAACCAAGAAATCGGACCAATAAGACAATGCTTTGGTAGAGACTTTTGTAAACTTAAATGTGCAATACTGTAAGAAATTTAGTTACTAACAGGTTATGATCTAAACTAGAAACGTTTAAAATTTAAATGATCAATTCTATAAGAAATTAAGTTACCCACGGATTATATAACTTCCTTTCTACGATTCAATCACGCAAACAAAATTATAGACGTTCCACTCGGATCACTCAGTACTTCCTTGGTTCTTCCGACAGATCTCTTTTTCTTCCGAGTAGAACGAAGCCTGTCGCTACTAACTGTCGTTGGTGCCAACAGAGCCATCTATGGGGTTCTTGAAGCACTGTTCAAAACAAAGAATTTCCTATACACCACAGAACTATTTTTTCTGAATTACTCACCCATAATTTTAAGGGAGAAATTATATTTTTTTATTCTGGAGTAAAGTAATATTTTCGTGTTGTTAATAGGAAAGAGTATCAATTTCGTTTCATACACTAAAAAATGTTTTGAGTAGATGTATATGATATTTCCTGGCGTATCAATGAATATAGTATACACCCTTTCGAGATGCTCATATATAAAGTATATAGTAAGGACATGGCCTGGATATCATGTAGACGTACCGCGGGTTCGATGGTGCGTTCGGGCGGCGGGCGGCGGACTCCGACGCAGCGGCCGAGGGGCCGGGACGGTTGCGGGCCGCCGCCGCCGCAGATCCGTCGCTCGGGACTCACACATCGCGCTCTCTGAGTCACAGCAGGAACTCCTTGCTACCTACCGCAAGCACTTGAAACACACGGAGCGCAGAGTTCTCCGTGAGGAAAGGAGGGCGATTTGATTACGAAAAAACATCTCTCCTCGTATTTATTAAGCTTATTTCATGAAGAAAGCATCAAGAGTTTCTTTACATTTAACATTAATAGTCTCAGGAATGTAAATTATATGTCGAACAACGAAAGAAAATCGTGAATTCAAGAATATTATTAATATCTACCAAAATGAGATCGTCAGATAAAGATTAAATAAAATGTCCTATTTACTGATATGGAGCAATACATTATTTAAACGTGCAATGAATACCTGTAAAATTTGAGTTCTTCTATCGTATTTCTCACAGTAATCGGGAAAAATTCTAAATGTGTGAAAATCATGTTACATTACGTACTAGTACATTACTTATTGCATAAAATTTTCAAATTCAAACTGACTGTTGAGTACATTTTAACTGTTTTCAAAAGTAGAGCAAAGGAATAAATTTGTTGCTCCACATAAAACTCCAGAATTCTGCCTATGCGTTATATCACATGGAAGAATGAAAATTTTATATTGTGTTTAGAAACCATATAAGTAAATATTTTACATGTACTCTCCATTTATTTAATGCGGTTTTTCAATAAACCAACAATAACTGAATTAGAATGAGCACAGAAATTAATTCTTGGAAACAATTAACGAGTCATGACGCATTTAAGAGTTGTTCATAAAAATATTAATTAATAATTCGGCAAGTTTTTTAGTTTACGTTCTTAAATCTTTCAAAGTTGCGCCCTAGAGAGTAATTGTTGGTTTGTGGGAAACATTTTACATATCATTGCATTGTGATTAGTTTTAGTTATCTACTTTTTCGTAATTATAAAGCATTTAAATGATCTGTTACAAGTATGTTAAGTACATAAGGTCATTAAAGGAACATAACACAAAATCAAGCAAGATAGCTTCAACTAAACTTCAAAAGGGTTTATTCTGTTTTGCTTTTCTCAAATAAATTTTCCACAACATCGAATTTAGGTTACTAAAACACTTATAAACCATTCATATGATTGTGCTCATTTTTAAGTCAAATACCACTTCACTTTACTAAGAAAACTTGCCATTTATTAAGAAATATCCTTTTTCATCGAATTAATTTCTCAGAAAATATGGAAAAAAATTAAAAGATTAAGAATACAAACAATCTAAAATAAAACAGTCTAAACAAAACTACAAATCAGGTTTCCAACCATGGACCATATTAAATAAAGACTGTTTACAAATGATTTAAATTTATCACAATCATTATATTGTAATGAATAAAGAATTGTCAAACATATCCATTAGAAAAGTTAAAAGAGGGTTGAAATTTAAAACTTGGATTAAAATTGAGCAGTATAACAATAACGAATTTGAAAGAAAAATGTTCCAAAGACCTTACCTGTATTTGGATAATTACTGCATATCAATTTGAAAAAAAAAATACTCCAAGTACCAAGATCCACAAAAATTAAATACAAATTGGATACACTCACGTCTCTGTTATTCCACAACATTCGTGAAGTAAACTTTCCGTCAAATTCTTAACTTTCTTGTTTAATTATGATTTTAAAAATATTTTTCACCCACCTATACTATCAATATATAGGTTGAACAATATGAGTGACGTGTTCTTCTTTAAATATTTAAATAATCTGAAATATATTTTTAGTGAGTTAACAAACCCAAGAGTAAACAAGTAGCACCTAACAAGAAAATGAAAGTATTTTTTCATGAATAGTTCCAATTTCTAATCCTTTTAAGTAGTTACTTGCTTCAGAGCGACTAGGTTTAAGCCCCCCACCCCACTCCCCTCAAAAAAAAAAAGTTTTATATTATAGTTTGAACCAATCCCTAACCAGTGGCGATGAATTTTTATACCCGTACGGTGCATAATTTTGAATTATTTGACTTTAAATTACTATGGACTTATATGGAGAAACTTTCGCGGGCTTATGTTCTTTTGATATTCTGGCAAAAGTACCCACTTAACATGGCAAAAAAAAACTAAAACATAGCAAATTGAAATAGGAGCGCAATGACGTTAATTTTTTCATACCTTACAGAGCATTTACAAGAATAATTCACCAAAAATTGTGGAAAATACTGTTCTAAGGGAAATGGCAGACGCACCACGTGACTGAAGACAAGGCGAAGACAATGTCAAAGAAGGAGTCAAACGACATTCTAAATTAATTATCGAGCTTTAAAATCATAAAATAATTGTCCTCATCCAACATAAAAAAGTAGAATGAATTATTAATTATAAAGAACTATTTTGGTGAATATTTCCAAGTTTCGTGAATAGTTGGCAACTTGACTTCAGTCAACGCCGAGGTAATACATTAAGGAATATTTTTTGGATAAATACACCTCATATCCTCAATTTCTATAGATCAGACATCTACCTGCGTAAGAACAAAATATATCTGATTGACACTTCATCAGTATTTTTCTTCTTAGAAAGACATGCAGTATATTTCCGATTGCAAAGTCTTGTCTAACTTACTGTAACTATCTATACAAAATGTGATAATTCTATAGATTTTTTTATTTCATTTGGCAGTTTTTTGCATTTTATGCATCATCAATTTTTATTTTATACATTACTGTTAATGAGTATGTGAATTGCTTTCTTTGTTATGTTTACGAAAGTCGAATAATTGTAATTCTCGGTAATCTGTCAGCATTCATAGAGAGATTCGTTTCTCATAGTTATAACGTGAGATTATAGGTTTCAATATTTGCTCTGTGAATGTTGCGTTAGTAAGATGTAATTCGTGGAAAATCAATTCCTATGTACTTACAAACTCTATTAGGATTTCGAAATGTGTTTCTAATGAATAAAATACGACATCCAGTTTACTGAATCTGTTCATAAAATATGTTATGATTCACTTCTTCATCTTTGACCCAAAAACCCATTGTCTACCGTAACCTAACGTTCACCTCATTCATCTAAACAAGATGTCAATGGAATTTCTTTTCCATTGCCTCGCCTAACATGAAGACATATGAATTTAATTACAAAGGAAAGGTTATAATTAAATTCGCAGCTGGCGGATCCCCAATACAAAGTTAGTTCAAATTGACTTAAGGAGCAATTAACATAAAAGAAATTTATAGTTAGGCCGGTACTACTAGGACATATTTTTGTGTCAGATATATATTACTAAAAAACACATGTCCGTGTTATATATAACCTCTGATAATAGCTGAGCTACGATCATATACCTGTGACACCCGTTCTCTTTGAGAGAACCTATGTCATATCTCTGATAATACACATTTGACATAGAAATAAGACAGTGTAATACGAGCCTTAATCTTGGACGTGAGAATCCGAAGACTCAAAGTACTCATAATAATAATAATAATAATAATAATAATAATAATAATAATAAAACTTTATCGTCAAAAAAATACAGTTTCAAATTACGTATGACCACGTGGAGGATAATAAACTAATTTAATGTGTAATAAGCTCGGGTTCATGACTTGCAGGCTCATGAACATCGGAATGGCATTCGTAGTAGAATGATAATCCGATGTCGATTTTCATTCGAAATTGTCCCGCAGTTATGAACTTCGATAATTAATCAGGGAAATTATTTTATGAAGGTTTCTTATTTCACCAAAACATGTCATCTCATATTACATTTAAGTAACTGGAAAATAATATCAGGCGTGTCCTTCAAAATAATATGATGAAGCTACGATTTATAATATTGGAAAAAGAAAATTTCTAACGACTAATTATGTTATGTTGAATGAAAATGGGAGAAGGGACCCAGATTCGAACTCGGGACCGACTAATGTAATACCGTCAAATCAGTAGTAAATTTTCGCGAGGGAAAAATGAATAAGGGACGAAAATTGGAACCCGAACCACACATTTCCTTACTTTGTTCCCCGTTTGTTTCATTAATGTTTCACGTTATTTCATTAGTATCACAAATTACTGCATATT
>NNCF01127851.1:212339-235527 GCA_002313205.1 Laupala kohalensis | reverse complement strand
TAAAACGAGTTGAGTGAACTGGCCGATTTTGGGGGGGTTCCATTTTTTTTTTTTTTTTACTTCCGACAATCCATCTCGGGAGAGTTTGAAATTCGAATTTTGACACATTTGCTTCATGAATGGTCCGATAATCGAGCAATGAAATCGTCTTCAGTTTATTTAAATACTGACCCACGTACACCATTCATTGTTTTCGTCCGTTGAGCGTAGCACAATATATCAAATTTCGGGTAAACCAGATTTCATGTAGTTCTTACATAACTCTTTTAACACACAAAACAATTTGCAGATCTTGATAGACCTCATATTTACTATGAATTCTTTCTTTAGACACTTTCAATGTTGTCAATTGTATCAGTTCAGAGTTTTTGGAGGTCACGTCCCAAGTTGATAAGAATCGAATTAATTCAACGATAAACATCACGGAGGGGGTAGCGATCTGAGGAGTCAGGGTCTTCTCTATCTCTTACAATTACATCAAAACAGGAAACATTATCGTATTGAGATATCACCAAGTTTATATCAATATAAACATTTTGGATACAAATAATTTACGAGCCTTTTGTACGAGCATTTACACCTGCGATCTGCACTTGAACCAAATCCTGACTAACTCCCCGTACATATGATGCTTTTTTCGCACTATCATCGCAATATTTTTTACCTGTATATCTATTATCTATTTTTTACGTATTTATCTTTCCTAGCTTCATCCTCGATTGAAAGTGATTTATTATTTTAAGTTTGCAAGAACAGGACACAACACTTTCTTAGAGCACATTAAACAATTTTTCAAATTATCATCTTGAAATATATTTCCAAATTGATCGATTCTTAACACTTATTTTGGAACTTCTTTCTGTATTGACTCGTAAACAAGACACCGAGAAAGATTCACGACATACGAAACTTTTGATGAATTCCAGCAGTTATCACAGCCATTATGACGGCCATAACTGATAGAATAAGGACTCTCACACTTTAAAATATCTTATTGAAACATGCTTATACGCATTAACATGCACCAGAATCTTTGACTTCCCTTGTAGGACATCAACTCAGTATGAAAATTATCCCGTTTATAGAAAATATCTTAAATACAGATTGATGAAGAAAGTTTCCAAAAAACAATAACTCAAGACATGAATATATCGTATTAACAAATGACAAACGATAGTACTAAATTGTACAAAACTTAAGACGTAAGGATTTTTATTTCAAACGCTTCGCAATAAAACTGAACGAGGACATATATTCAAACAAAATTTAGTTTATTGGATAGAACATCACAGAACCAGAAAATAAATTGTTTTCATCTTCTTTTTGATCAAAAATTCAAAAACACATACGTATGCCGATCGCACAATGAACCAGTTCCGATAGTAATATTTCTTCTGCAAGAAGAGCTGATAAATCAAACACGTGACCACAACAAAAAAATATCGTGATTTGATGATTACCGTTTATGAATGTTCAGAACCTGTCATCTCTCTTATTTACATGAGCACATTCCTTCACCTCCTACCACTCCCATACAAAATTACTAGCATTTTTTATACTCATTATAGACCCTAGGAACAATCACAACGATTTATCAGATTTTATGGAGACTAACTAAACCCGCGCGATTTAATCTCTCCTAATATCATTAAGTATTTTAGTCGCATTCTGCATATCTCCGGAGGATAAATAGTCGATGCGCCACTTTGAAAGACATCAAAATATTTCGCTTAAGAAAATAAGCGAAGATGGTAAATCACGTCGTTTGGAGTGTAGTTTTTTCTATACATCCTTCTTCATTTCTTATCGTTATATAGAGTGTAATCTAGTACAAATTATTATTGGGAGACAGTGTGACACAGAATATCGCGTGCACAGTGGCGGATGGAAGGGTTCCTCCCATTGGACCTGAACTCTTAACAGATAAAATTGAAGTTGATAAATGGCATACTTTGTAGAAGTGTTAACAGATTAATAATTGTTATTAGTTGTAATTGTTATTAATAATCAAATGATAATAATACCATATTGTTAATTGTTATTTATTTGATGCATTTTATTTAAAGGTAATATTTATAAAATGTGTGTTGTAAAAGCATAATTTTTAAACGAAAATGCTCCCGGGTAAGATTACTGTCTAGATCCGCCGCTCATCGCGTGTGGTGTGGAGAAAGGTAACGCATAACAGTAACCCACGTGACGCCGCAGTTTACATTAATTCGCACTTCCTCCCTCCAGCGGAAGACGCCGCAGTAAGAGAAATTTCATCGGCTCGGGAATGACAGATGCAGCGAGCGCAAGTGCTGTCAAGAACGCCCATCGCCATCGCCTCGAGCGCCTCTTCGCGTCGCAGTATCGCTCCTCCGGGTTTATGTCGGTCATCTCGTTATGCAGGCGCGAGTTTGAGTCCCACTCATGCAGATGTTGACTGATATTCCTCGGATCCCTTTAAGTCCCCTTCCGCACGTGAGGAGGAAAGGCTCAAAGATGTGTAAAGTTTATACAGTCTCTGTTGACGGTAGTGGGAAAATAAAAATTGTATTTGTCACGTAAACGCCTGGGAGACAAGTGTTTCTGTTTAAAGATAAGTTTCACTTTGCAGGGTGGTGTTGGGGTGTTGTTTGTGGTAAGGGAAGAGTTTTCACTGTGCAGATCTGGGTCTACAAAAGTAGAGTATACCTATTCTAAAATATAGCCAGTCAACGGTATCATCCATTCAATTGTTATACTCAACTTCCGATTTGGAAAATCCTTCAAATTTCAAATAATTTTTCTAATTGAAAATTACTTTGAATCGAAATTATTTTTTTTTAATTTGACTGATTTTCTAAGATATTGTCATTTTATACAATGAAATTTATTTATAATAATTATTTATATCATTTTTTTGCACGGACAAAGCAATGGAGATTTTTCTTGAATAATGTATTTCTAAAAATAATACATAATTCGCAATTGCTAATTAAAGCGCATTACTGTTATCAAACGAGAAAAAGATTAGTATGGTAACTAATATAATTGGAAATTCATAACCTAAAACATGATATATTCAAAAGGATAATTCTGAATAATCTGAAACATTTTGTGGTGCCGTAGTATCTGTATTCACCTTTTTATGCGAGGAAAATAATTTTAATAAGTTAACCATATTTAACATAATATTCTGATTCCGGTCTACTAGTCATAGAAATTGTTCAATGGTATTTTATGTGTATTATCTTGAATCTAAGAAATATGCTGAAACTGTTCCTGTTTTTACTATTATTAAATTTTCAAGTATATATCAGCATAGCATTATCATTAACATTCTGGGAACACAATAGACTTTGAAGTCAATAGAAAAAGTCATGACATTTGGAGAAGTAGAATGTCTATAATTTATAATCTTAAAAACATTTTATCTTGGTGAATTCAAATTTTACATTTCTAATCATGTCAAAGAATTAATCTTGTGACTGATTTTCACTATGTTTATCACTTGACTCAATTAATTTCAAACACAAACCTCAATGAATCTTCTTCTTCCCTTGGAAAATAATATAAATTGAAAAAAAGAGGAATGAAATCTGAATGTTAATATAAAATCCATAAACTCGTATTTCATCACTACAATGCTAGTCAATATATGAATTATGTATAGGACTGAATAATTATTTTGAAAAATCAGACCTTATTTTGAGATTTCCTGATGAAAATTCTGTTTGCGTGTGATGGCATTTTAGAAGAACCCATACAATGACGTCCATTAACTCTGTCTCTAAATTGTCGTGAATCCAATTTGTTGTAAATGTATATACATCCAATACAAATTTTCTTACATTTATTTCTCAAAATATGTTGTCTAATTCGTGATATAGTTCAAAATGTTCGTTTAATTTGTAAAAGAAGCTAATCAAAAATTCCGAAAAAAATTTTCTTTGAGAGATAAATAATATCAGCATACACAACGATATTTTCCAATTTTTTAAGTGTGATTACGATATGCAGACATTCCAAGGTGTCACAGATTATTTAGACAGGAAATCATCAAATAATATTTATCATTGTTTAGGACTTTAAAGAAAAAAGGGTTTAACAATTGTATTCAATGAGAACATAATATCATATTCAGAGAATTCGCTTAACAGAATGTCTTTTAAATCCCTGAATGTATTAATAAACACAAGATAAGTGAAACGGTTTTTTAATTTGCATCACAAGGAGCCCTTTGTCGTTTGAAGATTAAAAAATACATCCAATTAAGTGTATTGAAGTCACATTTACTCATAATCCCTTATATATTGGTATATCACACCACAAGGTAACAGATTAATGATGTTATATTGTATAAAAATGTGAGAGGGAATGAAAAACAGGGTTACGTTCGTTGTACTTTATTCACAAACTCAGAAACTCATAATTTGTTAACTGAAATTATGATAATGTTGTCGTAGGAAGATAGCAGCGAACGAAGTTGTACTCTTTTGCGCATAAAGATACAGGTATCATTTTTTTCTCAAGATTTTTATACAAAAAACCTAGAGGAATAGTGCATCGACGTCACATATATTGTATTTATGGAGGTGCAGTTTTATTTATTTATAATAAACGCAATTAATATTATGATATTTGGAGGTTTAATTATATCATTTAAACTAAAGACGTTGATGGCTATGGTTTTTATTTCGATTTTCGTTAAAAATAGGGTTATGCAAAATTTTGTCCTTTTTAAAGATGTGAAGTGCTAAAAGTATTCTCTTTTGGTCGTTTCGTTGAAGATTAAGTATAATTGGAAGAAATGAGCATAAAATGTTCTCAATAAATGACCATCTTAACAGTTCTTGCATTAGATTGAAATCCATGTAATCTAATTCTGTGCTAATTACTTTGACAAAGGGTTATTCACTTGTCTTCAAATCAAACGAATTCGTTTCCTCTTTACACGAACTTCAGAATGAATTATACAAGTGATAAGGAATATTCAAAGAAAGGGGCAAACTGATATTCCACATCCACACTCAAAGTATGTAATATATTTAAGAATTTGAACCATTTCATCATTATATGTGACATACACGTATTATAACCTGGTATATAAGTTTAATTGTAGTTAATAATAATCCCTTAGTTAAATTTTAAAGAGAAAATTCAGGAAAACTTACGTCAGTTAATAAACCGTGTCTTCCCTGAATAAATTACAAATACCTAGTGGACTTCCAGTCCTGAGTTTTTAATTATATTTTATTATCAATTTGAAGTATTAAACACGGTGGTGTGTGTTTGATTTCAATGCTGAGGCTTTGCATAGATCTCTTCTTACCTGGAAATACAATACCATCTCCCTCAGTTGAAATTTGAAAATTTTTTACTCAAATATTAAAAAGTGAAGTTTAAAAAAATTATATTAATGCTAATTTCAATAATATGTTGGCAAAATTTACAATGCAAGATAACTAAATGCATCAGATTGATAGGACGTTTTTTTTATAATTTTTAGTTGACAAATTTTGTTTGGGTTATTGAGGACATGGGAAGTCATTTTAAGGCATTTATTACTTAGTATTTAATTTAAGATTACATGATTTGTAATTTCATAGTTAGTTGTAGTGATTGAAAACGCTTTTCCTCTCAATGTTTTTGAGTAACCACCGTTTTGAATTAAATTCCTCCGAGAAACCATTATAATCCGTCGTGTCCTCAATGAACTATTCCGGTTCATGCAAACATTTCTAAAGTACACAGTAGTTCCACACTGGAAGAGAATCACCGAAACGAGACACACACTATACACTTTGGGTCAGAACCGGCATCCAGCATCCATCCTTGCAAGCATCTCTCTCTCTCTTTCTCCTACCAACACACACACACAAACATATCCCCGGGCGCCGTCGAGGAGAGGGGGGAGAGAGACTTATTTATTCGAAAAGAGAAAAAGGCTGTTGGGAACCTCCGTCGGTGGGGGAAGGGAGCCGACGGCAGGCGGCATGCGCCCGTTGGTCCGTCGACCGGTTTCCATGGTGACGCCAACCGCGCGGGGGTCCATATTTCTTCGGCGCGTCAGGGGAAGACTGCGGGAGGGACGGGACCGCTTGATAAAGGGCGGCCATGTTTCGGAGGGCGGGGCGAGGGTGCGCTCGGCGGCGGAGACGGCTGCGCAGGGCCCCCAGGGCGAAAGAGCGGCGGTCACAGGTAGCCCTTGCCCTTGGGAAACTCCCAGACGAAGCGTTTGGGGCATCGATCTACGACGCAGGGACTGCGGGTTAACTCGCAATCCGTGGGACAATCGGAAGAGCCAAACAAGAGTTTTCGATATCTGATGTAGTCGAGACGGAAGCGGGAGGATTGTATGGTTTAGACATATGTGATAACACAAATGTAGTCAATATACGCTCATGAATTTAATAGAATTACCAAAAACACGAACAAATTAATCTTCTCTCAAAGATTTCCAAAATTCTAATGAATGTACTGAAATATTCTGAACTGACACTACAAATTAATTAGTGTCACAATCCGCAGTTGGTTATGTTCTTGTCAATGATGAAAGAGAAGTATCAAACAAATACGAAAATAAAACTTACTTACAAAAGATAATCCTCAAAAAGGTTCCCAAAATTTCATCACATACCTGGAAATAACACAAAAGAAAATTAATTGAAATAAAAATAAATGAAAATGATAAAATAAGAAATTAAAATTAGTATTATTATGTATATACTAGGTCACTAAAGTAGTAAAAACCTAGTCCTATATAAATAAATAATTGAATGAGGTTCACTTTTCATTGTAAAAAATTAAATAAAATACAGAGTAATGCAAAAAAGTACTTCGGGAGCAGATTAAACAGAAATGTTTTGTCAAGTTCCTCTAACAGAAGTAATGTTTTTGTGAGCAATAAATAAAATAATTATATCTATGGTTCTGTCCGGGTTCTTTGGATTCACGCTTTCAAGATTTTTCGTGTGTGAGTGTAATATTTATATTTTTCGACTAGCCAAGGAGAATAAACAGTACCATTTTGTAGTATCTATTGGACAATCTATATTAATAATTATGTATTTCGTTTCTTTTCAATATTTTTTTTTCGTATCAGCAATGGTGGAACTCTATAATTACGTATCTATGAGGTGTTTTTTCCTGTTGTTATTAAAAACTGTATCAAATTTAATTTCGTTTTTCTAGCTTCGTCCATTCATTAATTACAATAACCATAACATTCAATGCATTATATTCTGTTATGGCTTTATTCATGCAAAATACGCTTGTAGAGTTTGCCTCAGTGTTTTGCTTCATGTTGCGATAAACTGCTTGTTTAACGAGCGATCAGTGAAGATCCTGAAACACCTCTCTTTAGACACGCGGTGAGAGGGTAAACTTAAAATGGTTTGTTGACGTGAATATGATTTGACCCCAAACAAGTTTTGAAAGTAGATAAAAGAAAAGTGGAAAAACGATGCGTGTACAAACTTGAAAAAAATTGGTTTCATTTAATTTATTGTTCTCTACATGAACAAACGCAATAAATTTATTATTATTATTCTGTAGTTGTTTCACAACTTGTGGTTGGGTTCAGATGTGCGGTATACCAAGCATCCTCACCTCAAGTAGTATCACAATTTAATTATTTTTCAATTATTATTAAAGTAATACCAGAACCAAAAGTTGGTAAACGTCGATTAGAAGAACTGACCCAAATAAAACTGTAGCAAACAACCATTCAAAGGAGTGTAGCGAAATTTAACTTCTGCCGCATGAGGAATTCCACAATCAAGGGACAAATACTAGCGCACGTTTATGTCACAATAAACATAGCTCATAGAAGACGCGCAATGAATATAAGAAACATGTTGTAAACCGATTACGAATACCCGTGAGCTACGCGGAGTAGATCCAAAGAAGCACACGTTATAGGGGAGGGGAATCTACTTTTCATCTCGTATTACGCCGAGTCCGTGAACTTGGCGAGAGAATACATTTAAGCAAACGTTTGAGCGCGTAACGCGAAAAACAATGCAGTAACTCTTGGCGAAGCAGGCATTGTAAGCTATGTAAGACACGCTCGTAAATAGTCGACTCGATGGAGTGATGAAGCTCTTCAAGTGGAAGCTGGAGCAGCAGTAACTCAAAATTCGCTCGTAACCGTAGTCGCAACGCAGCGACGTTGTTCAGTCACTGGGATACGGAATTATGCGAAACGAGGAATTACACTACTTTATAACAATATCTAGGTGACCGAGCTTTACTCGCATAAATATCACGGACGCTACTCTTCTAGCTGCATTTATTGGTCCGTTTACTAAGCGAAGACTGCTGAAGCCCTAACAACCTGCTTGGCACGTGATTGAAATCTCCACAGAATTCGTTGCGGTCCAGATGTAGGGTTCATTATAAATCTTCTATCTGTTAATGAAGACTGATAATTTTTGAAATGTATATATCACAGCATCTTCAACTAATTCAAAAATGATACCAAACATGAATGAATAATTAATTCGCCATTAATTTTAAGGTTGAATAAATAAATATAAATTATTTTGTCAAAAAAACAGTACAAACTGCATATGACCACACGGAGGACAATAAACTAATTTACTCTCCAGAAGCAAGCAAAGGACCATCCCATCAATTCTGATCAAGTACCTTGCAGAGGCAGATTCAACATTTTAGCACGCTCCTAAGATAACAATTAGAATATAAACAAATTTGCATTTAATACAACACAAAAAAAAATTCCAGAAGGTTAATTTTATTTTTGATTTTCTGATGTAATTACGTCATGTTTGATAAAATCCTTCGTTATCTTTCTGTTCGATTTCAAAGATACCAGGATAGCGAATAAATAAAATATTTATATAAGGTGAGTAACGGGCGCAATGGACTGGTACAGCAAGATTGAGAGACTCATTATTCTGGTCACGTCCGCAAGTAGCCAGATATTCATGACAATTTACTCAGTTAATGGACTATAGTAATATTACCTTGCCAATAACTTTCCCAATATCCTTGGTAATTTTTTCTGCTACTTAGCTAAAAGTAATAAGTAAAGAGTTTTCATATCTTCCAGGCACTTTCTCTCGTAGTGACGTGGGCACGTCGAAACCAAACGACGCACGTTATCGTATTATTTATTTAACCCATTTTTATCTTATTTACGCCGTCTTTTCTGAGATATGAATTGATTCATGAAATTGATTCGACTGACAGAAAAGTACCATAGATACATATTAACAACACTCCGATTTTGCCCCTAGTCGATTTATTTTTCTGAAATATGATCCAGCTCAATGAATTTCTCATGCCAAATCCAATGAATAACAACTTTGGTTTTTTTCTCCATACACCTATTTTTAGAGCAACATTACACATAATTACAACTTGTTTAAGGTTACATATATAACAAAATTATTTTCATAATTAAAAATCTTTACTTTCTCACAAAAATAACCATAAAATTCAATACTTTGTTTTAGCAAGCGAGTAGCAATATATGGAAATATGAACGTGAATAAAACGATATAATATAAATGGTTTGGACCGTATATGTATATGACCTGAAACTGGAGAGGAAACAAAGCTTTCTTCCTCTTTCCTGTAAAAATTAATGTACATGAACCGTTAATAAAATTTTGATTTTCTTTTATCCGTTGCGATTAATTTCGATGTAGTTCTGAATGCAGTCCATGAAAAAATTTGGAGGTTGGCCCCATTTGTATATAAATTACGCAGAGATTCTGGGGAATGAGGGACTGTAATAATGAGTTGTTTTCTTTGTTAGCTACTTTGACATTTTATCTCCCAAATATTAGTACTCACTGAACCCGGAATCTTTCATATATTCCCATTCTTTGCATTAGGAGAATGAGACGAATAATTGAAGATGTACACAAATTGTAAAATATAATGCTTAATATAAAACAAACTGTAGTAGATGCGTACTTCAATGCCCTTAACCAATAACCATATAAAAAGTGACATCATTGGGAGTAATTTAATTATTTATATTTTCCAATGTTCCACCAAGGTAAAAAATACAACAATTTTCATTCGTGTAACACAAAAGATGAAAAGAAGAAAAAGATAAGAATACAGTGAAAAAAACTCGTCTGTACTTCATTTGATTTTGCGGTATTTTCTTAGGGAGAGAAAACACACAAATCCAGAATAAGGAGGACAAGAAAGTTTTATACGATTAAAGTTTACTTCCATGGCAGAAACAAATGAAACGAATCCATTCAGCATTAAAATGATTTTGACTTATAAAATATATCCGAGCAAACCTTAAAATTAATACAATTACAATATCTTGCCGTTTTAAACAATACAATCGGCAAATTAGTTAAAAGATGTAAAATGACAACTCAAGTTAAACTAAAAATAGAATAACAAATAAAAAACATTTAACCATCCATTTACTTAAATATTGTGTGAATTTAAATATATTATTTCAAATAATAATGTTATTTCAACCTGGAATACATTCGCATAAAGGGATTATAAATAAGATTACATTTTTCGGTTCACTGAACACTAACACTTAAATATGATTTTAATTTTTTGAACTTTGAGAATTCAAATATTGTTTAAAACAATACAACAGAATATACAAAAATCATTTGCATTTGAATAATATATTAAAAATTAACTATGAAAGCGTGTACAGGATAATTAATGTTGTCTTTATACTATCGCGAATAATTAGAAATTTGAGATAAATTGGTTATCAAAAAACTGTATATTTTTAACGCGATCTTTTACGGTGATGGTGTTTGAGTGATGGGTACCACAATGAACAAACACGCGGAAAAGAACGGGAAACCTAAAAAACAACAAAGAAAAACCGCATTTCCTATTCTGTTTTCATTCTGACTAAAAGCTAGTTCACTCTTTAGAAGGAGAAAATTCTCCAACAAAAACACGCAGATATCAAACGCGATGTAAATTAGATCCCACAATCGGAGAATATCTTTCAACTCACTCTAAGAAAACAGCAAAGCTCACGTCATCGGAATTAAACCAAACAGATACTTCGGTGAGAGAAAGCATCACACAAATTAAATCTAAAATGAAAGAAAAATATTCGAGAGGAAAGAAAGCAACGGTGAATTCGAAAGCTCGAAATTGAATTTAGCTCGCACATCTCACCCTCTGGCTTCGGTACAAGAGCTTCTGCTCACCTCCTCCGATGCATCTCGTTCTCGGCTCTCATCACTGAAATACACAAGGCCTTCGTTAGGACCGTAGTAATCAAGAGGCACGTCCGAAAAACAAGCCAAGATTAAAAAGAAAGAGAGCTCAGGACCTCAACGAGGGTAATCTTAATTTCCCTTATACATTCTTTCCTTTTCTTCGCTCTCTCGTTTGTTTCTTCCCCCTCCCCTACGCTCAGTATGAAGTGTACGCTCTTTTCTCCCGTGAATCTCATCAGGCGCCTGACTCCGAAGAGAACTCGAGGCACGACGTTCCCCGCCTACGTAACACGACGCCCGAACCAGCGCAACGTAAATGAAATTACTCTTAATCTCCAGTTTCTTTTATTCCGTTTTACTTCCCTGTTGAAACGAAGGTGAACACAAAAGTAACCACGGACCAAAGAAGATAACGAGATTTCTTTGCTAGACAGGCTTCTATTTTTTTTTTCTATATACAACCATTTCCTGTAAGGGGATGACTTGCGGAAACCGATTTCCGACAACATTTCCGAATGGGTAATCGATGCGCTACGGGTCGTAAATTTGCCGCGCTGTCTTAAATCGTTCGATGTAATTATAGATAGTGATTCTGCACCCCGCGTTTGAAATGAACCGAACGACAACAAACAGAATGCAATTGAATGGCTTCAGATTAGAGCCCTGTGTAATACGAGTGACCGTTTACGATATACTATTACGATGACGTTAATCTTAACAACGGAACGCTAATGTATTTCGTACGATCATACATCATTCTGATAAACAAACAAGCTTTCCACGCTTGGAAATGCATCTAAAACGTTCAATTACACACATGAAATTCGGGATGAACGTTTTCCAATAATTTACCAATATTTATCTGCGCCGCTTTTGTGATCATCAATGCAGATGGCCGCACAAACTACACTCCACCAATAAAATTAGGCGTCTGAAATTAAGAGCGCCGTAAATTCCGACTTTGGTGACTCGTGCGTTTCCTTCATCGGTCCGCTTGGAGCGCAGTGAATGAGAAGGAAAAAAGAAACGAGGAGAGCGGGACATGGACGGAATGCCAGTTACTTCGTGCTTTTACCTTCGCTGCACTTTTTTATTCTGTTATTCCTCTTTTCCCCGCATTTTTTTCCTCTGTGATAGTCCAGATTTTTTTAATTTCCTGAAATTAAAACACATTGTATGCAGGGGTATTAGTGGAGTCTCTGTAATGAAGCAATTAAGAAGACTGCTCTTTCTCCACACGAGAGAAATAATCAAATTAAATTCCGCCTGGAATTCTTAGAGATGCGTTTAAATATAATCGCGTTAGTTTTTATAAAGGACAATTCTTATAATGTCAGAGGATTCTATGCTACTATTTTTGGACGACTAAGAACTATTAGAATACAGGTATGAAGTGATACTTTTCAAGTATCATAAAATATTTTTAATAATAAGAATAAATATACAAATTTATTGTCAAAAAAGCAATTACAAAGTGCGTATTACCACATAGAGGATAATAAACTAATTTACTCTCCGGAAGCAAGCAAGGAACCATCTAATGAATTACGATCAAGGGTCTTAACACAGAGGCTGATTTTAACACTTCAACACAGTCCTAATAGTTTGCTACATGTTATAATACCAACAGGATACCAATAAATTTGTATAAGAAAGATTATTATCAAACTATACATTATTCGAAAAATATTGTAACTATTAAACGAACTCTAATTTAGATATTAATTATTACAATAGACTACCGCCCGTAGTCCAGTGAGTTTGTATATAAAATCCGCCTTTACCTGAAGGAAAACCGGAGAAAAATCCCGGACCATGTTGGAAAGTATATATATATAACAAGGTTGTGCATAAATGTAATGAATTACACACCATTTAACTTATTCTTATCGTTCATCACGTATCTAAAGATAGTGCATCATTAAATTGTAATGTTAAAGAAAAGAAATTACATAAATATGGATATTTAAAAAAATTTATTTTTTAAATGATAAAATTTCCAGGAATTCTTGACAGGTGTCCGAGAGTAATAGGGGGTTGTTGTCGGAGCCAAGGCAGAGGACAGGAATAAGCAAGACGACACTCTCACAGATCGTAAAGCTGTGACCCGCTGTGCTCACGCAGACGGCCTTGCCAATGTCGCCTTGCCTTGCAGGGTTGCTCAGACGCAGCATCTCATGATCAATAAGGCCCTTTTCAACTTGACTCTTCATTCGGATAGAAATATTTCCGATGTTTTGATATTTAAGAATAAAGAAAGCAAAATAAAGTACCATCAAAATATCACTTATGCTTACTGTCCAAATATTATAAATCATCGCCAATACTCAAGAAACCCTTAAAGATAATTTAAACATATTTAGTGAAACAAGGCTCTTAAGAGCCCTAAATGACAATATTGCTCCTCAACAAATCTTTCTAATTTTGTGAGTACATTTATTTATGTTCTTTTCGTAATTTCGTGCTAGTTTTTATATTTTCGACACTCGGCAACTGTAAAATATCCTGTGTTGATAAGGCATGCTCAATGACGAATATTTGTAGAAACATGTATGTCACTTGAAAGTACAAGAAGAGAAATATATTATAATGCAGATTGACGAGGAATAACAGGAATTGACTACAAACGAGCAGCACGTCAAGTAATTGTGTTACTTCCAAATGCATTACATATCTTGTTTTTTACGACCTATTTCAAATTCTCTACATCCAGAATAAAGCGGAAATGCAAGGTACATGTCATCTGAAGGAAGCATAATGAACGGGTGGGTTTATAAATACCAACAAACAAATAATAAATTGTTCGGCGTTGAAGAAGAAAGGAAGAGTAATATTTACTGCCGACATCAGCCATCAAATATCACTCCAGGAGAAAAGCAGGGCAGCGCGTGGTGGAGGAAGCAGCCGGCTTTTTACGATTCCGGGAGCACGCGAAGGTTTGACAACGCGTGGACATCCCTGAGCGGAGGAGTGTCGTGGAGTGAATGACAGCGACCGTGGATCGCCGCCGTCTGGGTGACGGAAGCCGGCGGAGGCGTGCGTGTGACGTCACGCGAAGAGATTTAATGGGTCGAAAGGCGCGCGGAGACTCCTGCAGTAGCGGAGAGTACATGAAGAGTAACAATCACGATAATAACATTTGGACATTAAAAATAGATGAATAAAAGACACATAATATTATTGATAAATAATAGATAGGGTAACCGTAAAAAAAAACGAAGTTTCGAATTTCAGCGATACCCCTCTCTCAGTGGCGGATCTAAACCGTAATCAAGGGTGGGGGGACCTAACCGGGGAAAATTTTCTTTTAAAAATTGTGGTTTCACAATTCAAATTTTATAAATATTACCTTCAAATAAAATGCATCAAATACATAATTAACATTCTGGTATTATTAATAACAATAACAATTATTTATTTAACATATTAATATGGTATTATTAATTTCATTAATCCGGTATTATTTACTTTATGAATCTAGTATTGACAATAACAATTATATTATTAACAGCAATAACAATTATAACTAATAACAATCGTTAATCTGCTAACACTTTTACAAAGTATGCCATTTATCAACTTCAATTTTATCTGATCAGGTTTCAAGAAGGGGGGTCTATAGACCCCTTAGCGCCCCCTTCGCAAAGATCCGCAACTGTCCTTTCTAGGTCGGATTAAAATGCAAAATATGTGGGGTTGGCAAAGTTTCAACCGATTTGGAGAATAACATCCCGTCCCACCGAGGGATTGAAATTTAAATGGGATTTAACATGGGAAAGTGTTCTTTTTCTGTACTTTTGAATGCATCATTCTTATTTTGCAATATTTTGACATGAAGCTGTGTCCCCTACAGGACTCGGAGGAGCTGAATCGAATTTGATGCAGTTTTACATTATGACAAATTGTCAATTGACTGTCATTTTAACTGTCATTTTGCTTTAAAGTGAGGTTTTTCGATGAAAACAAAGCAATCTAAACTACTTTTTAACATCGGACTTATGAAATTCGAACTTTTGTCTATTAACGGCCATTCTAGTATACATTCCATAATGTGATAAGATAAATTGTGATACATGAGAAGCATTGTCAAATGTCGTGGAACGTAGAAACGACAGTAAATAATTAAATGTAAAACAATACATATTGGATACTACGCAAACATGGAATGAGTTTTAAAATAGGCTGATGTCAACTTAAAAATTCTTCAATAATTATATTCCATAATTTATATATGCAAACTTTTTTGTATCACTTTTGGATAGCTCAAGGAAGCCAGTAGTACTTTAACAGAATATATTGTATACCCGCAGCAATGCATAGTGGTTTGAGTAAGAATATCTTCGTAGAAATTTTGGTAAACATAAACGCATTGTTCCAATTTCTCTTTAAACGTACCAATTTTATAAGTCTTGAATACGATAGCTAATATCATTCCCAAACAACGCTATGCGCTGGCTATAGTGAAATAATATGTAAATAATAGATTTGTATTCGTGACAGAAAAGAAGGATATATGTAAGAAAATAGGACATGACGAATATACGAACTTCATAATAATGGATACAATTGGCGTTTAATATTGATATTATTCGCGTCTACAATCAGAATTTAATAGAAATTTTTCTTACGACCTTTTACGTTTTTATTTATTTTTATAGTAATTAACTGCTGAAACGTCGTGGTATTTAATCAAAACTTGTCTACATGAAAAGTAATAAGAGAAATTTCTATTAAATAGGTATTTAAGTGTAGTACTTTTTAAATAACTTGTATCAATTTAAAAAAAACTATTTTCTTGCACGATTGTGCTGTCTTATGACTCATATTAATTTAGTTTTATGTGTACTCAACTTTGGCACGGTTGTGTACATTAATTCTGTAGCCCCATCCTGGCCCGGGTTTTTCTCCGTTTTTCCTTCGGGTAAGGGCGGATTTCTTAGACAGGTTCTCTAGACTTTGTCTAGGGGCGTGTTTATTGTAACAATAAATCGTGAATTTAGTGTTATATCAATTCTTATGATTTTTAAGCATTATACTCAGAATAATCTATAGTTCGATAACTTGTACATGTAATTTTTTTGCTTAAAATTACAAACATATTGACATTCTATTAGTATTATAACTCGCAGCCAACTTTTTATCTTATCTAGGAACTTTTGCTGAAATTTTTGAATCCACTTCTGCCTTAGGACTCTTGATCGGAATTGATGAGATGGTCCCTTGCTTGCTTCCGGAGAGTAAATTAGTTTATTGTCCTCCACGTGGTCATACGTAGTTTGCACTGTTTTTTGACAATAAATTTATTATTATTATAATTTGAGGAAATTATAAATTTACGTTAAATTACTCAAATCAACTTTTATCTATTTTGGAACACTTATTTATTTTTATATTCATATTAATAATATAATGAAATTGATAAACAAGTATAGTTTTATAGTCGTATTTGGTTAAAGGTTTTACAATATTTTGAAACAACCATAGTAATACAGGTTGTGTTTAAAAAAGAGTAAGATTTGTAATCCAATTCTCGGTTCTGGTTTCGATTTGATCCCTGTGCTCGATACTCAAAAGTATTGAAGCATCCCGTTATATAAAATATATAATAATTATTAGTTATCTTGAGGATTCAAGAACAGTTCAATACTGGAGAGGAAGTAAAGTGTTTCGTACCCATTAAATTAAATTAAATTACGAGGGGAGCGTGAAAGAAAAGGGAGAGTGAAAATAGGTCAGCTATATATAGTGGCATCAATGGACTCAATATCCATCGAGAGACTTAAAGAGAACTACCCCAGATTCACTGAACTCTGAAATGAACCAGCAAGACGACGAAATGTTCATGTTGTGACGCCACTTTCACGATGAATACTGCAAGAGGGTATCATGTCCTTCAGGGATTGCTGAGCACTCACGCGGTATGAGGGAGAAAGATATGATCTTCACATAGACACTAACGTCGCAGGTGGAACACACTTAGGCTAACAGGTACAGCGATTTTCATATACCAACAAGAAGGTGAAAATTAGCTTTTCTAGTAAAATACCCGAGGAATGTATATAACTATAATAAATGCCTTCTCCATTATTATTTTTTTAACAAGAGCTCTTTTGTCGAAATATCTGACTTAGTCAGACTTAGACCATTATAATCAATAATATAGAAGGAACATGTTTAATGAAGAAATTGAATAAATTATTTCCATATTGTTATATGTCGGCTTTATACATATTTTTAGTTATCTTGATTAATTTTTTTCCCGTTTCTATGATTTTCATATTATTTTTTCAATATTCTAAACCTGACGGTATTCAATATTCTTTACACTAAGAATCAAAATAAACCCATCACAATCGTAAATGGAAGTTAACAAGTCGTTCTGCATTCTGATTCACTGAAAAGAAATATAATATAAATCATTAAGAGACAATTTTCCAATTCTCACGTTTCACTTAAACAGAAAGAAATGTTTACAAAGATATTCCATTCATTTCTGCGTTCATTTCAATTAAAATTTTGTTAGAAAGACACGAACATAATTAATTTGAATCAAAATTCAGAAGTGAGACTCGAACCAGATAAAATAATTTTGATGACACGGAATTAAAAGTGAGTGCAGGGAGAACTAATGTAATTTGGACTGCCTTCATTATCCATATTTTCTTTTTTCTCCCAGGAATATATTTTTCTCCAAGAATAAAAATGAAGGAACGAAAACAGGAGCTAGTTGATTTGTTCCAACTGTTTGGAAAAAAATTATCACTCCAACGCATCCCTCGCGGCTGCGGCGTATTACTCTTGACTACGAAATCCTCCCCCCTCCACCAAATAATATTAAACACCATTTGCATTCAACGAATCGAGTATCGTAGTGGTACACTCTCCCAACAGCGAGCATCTGGTCCGGAGCGCCGACGGAAGCTACAGTGGTGGCAGCGGCAGCATACTATAAGGGTTCGAGAGGGGTGGGCGGGAGGGAGGGTTGAGAGCGAGGGTGGTGAATGCGGCAGCGACGACGGGGGCGGGGCGCGGACGAGGTAGTTCCGCAGCAGCCCGCCGGGAGCGCCACCTGCGCCTAACGGCCGCACGCCTTGATTACCCGGGCAAATCCTCCCCCGCTCCCCACACCCCGCCCATACATAGTCATCCCCTTGGTCGCCGCCACTGCGGCAGCAGCTAGCAGCCACGCCGCGCCGCGCCCAATTCACTGCTACCGTCATCGCCACTAGCATGGCGTAATCCAACGGAGCCTTCTTACGAATGAAATGAAGGGGGAGTCCTTTTAGCAATCCTCTCTTTGCTCTTTCTTTCCGCAACTTCCTCTCCTTCCCCTGCCCCATCCCTCACTCTTAACCCAGTTTCTTTCGAGAGAATTAATTTGCATAGTGTTTTAGTTTTTAGAGAAATTAATTCCAAGAAACTTCTCCAGCGGGGACTGAATACTTGGACGGAAAATACTTCGACCTCTGTCCATTTGAGCAGCTAAATTTTCACTTTCCAAGTATGCGCTTCTTGATTTTAATCGAGAGGAATTTTTCGCAGACTTATTCTATTACTTATAACAAATTATACGCTTTCTCGAGTTGGATCTAATTATAAATCTGAATTCCGAAGTAAACGAAGTGCAAAAAATACGTACTTTTTTCTTGTGCAGTTGGCTAGGTACGAGTGTTTATTAAAAGAAGAGATGATGTAATCAGGTATGTAGACGAAGAACAAGGCTAATAACACGGTGAGAGTAATATAATTTTGCAAAATTACACAATTAGGGATTAATTGGAGTAATAAATATAATGTAAATAAAGTAATTCATTACGACTTAGGAATTATTTTTACTAAATTCTTAAATACAAAATACAATGCATTGACTAATTTGATAAAAATGTTTAAAATATGGTTTAACCCATCTTTAAGTACTCACTGTTGATGCACGTTTGTTTATTTAGCAAATAACAAAATATAGTGGTACACTAACAAAAAAAATTTCATACACAATCCACGGATTTCTATTAAGTATTTTTTTGCAAGACAAAAACGATGGAGTATTATTTATTTTCAATTTAAATTTTTGAATTTCAGGAACACGATAAGTATCCAGAATATTCTCAAAAGAGGAAATTCTTAATGATGAGGTATTATTGATAACTCTTTACATTTCAATTATCTTTGCGATTCTGTACTTTGTCTTCATTACTCTCCTATCTTATTGTTATTTCACGTACAAAACAAGGTTCGATTTGAACATAATATAAGGCCGATCTTTATCAAATCTACAAAAACCTATTGATCCATAAACGACATTCCTTGTAACGTTGCAGAACTTCTGATCATCGCATGAAATATAATGAGAACTAATTAATGTCTTGTTCATGTTTAACGGCGTTGCCCTTGTTGCTATTTTTCACCAACACTTACCTCTATCTTGTACAAGAATAATCCTCCTGTTAATTCCTTAGATCTACAGATATTTAACACGCTTCTGACCCATACTATTGTTAAGACATTGTTATAAAAGAGCAATCCAAGTCACAGAGTTAAGGATAAAGAAGGAATAAACTAAATTACACTCGGTAAAATTTCAATACTTAAATGGATTTTTTGCTGTCTCGAAGAATAAGAAAAAAATACTTAATTTTTGCAATATGATTAAAACTCGTCTTCATATCTTTAATTTCACTCATTTATTTTATGTCTTATGGCAAAAGGAGGGTCATACTATGAGGCCTTCTCTTCCATCTAACCGTGACTTGGATATGAGAATACGGAAAGAGAGATGTTGGATTGNAATAGGTGAGGGTAACCCCAGCAGAAAACCTTACCTAGTTCAGCCTAGGAGGATTTGAACCCACGCTCTCTCACTCAGCAATGCCTGATGATGATACAATACCAAAATCTGTGGATAAACTTTCCTGCTTACATTGGTCGTTTTGGTTTTCATTGATCTACACACAAGCTATAAAATGAAAACGGGGCAAATTTTAAAGATACTTTTAAGGAAGATAGCAAGAGACCATCACGATATTATTCCACGAGTGAATCAGGGAAACGAAGGAAAAAAAAATGGATGATGGCTATATGAACAAAACATGAAAAAATGCACGTACGTGATCGAGGTGTAATACGGAAATAATGAATGCAACTAATAATGCTCATTAAAATAGAACAAAAAGCACATGTTTATAAAATCACATGAAGTATTGAAAGAACCTCTATACGTCAATTCGAGAACCCGTAGTGAAGCCAATTTTAGGGGAATGTACCTGGAAAGTGTTTAGAGGGAGAGCAATATATTGAGAGGAAATCTAATTACCAAACCTCCATGTTCCTTGGGTGGAAAGGCAAGCTAAGGTGGAAGTGGTGGGCGCCCTGCCCTCCAGCCAACACGTTGCTGCTGCCGCGGTTGCTGTGGAGGTGGAGGCGCAGGCGGAGGTGGAGGCATGGCGCAGTAAACTCACTACTTAACGCGCGCGCCTCGCCGTCCGTTGCGGCGACGACCCCGCCCCTCGGCGCCAGTCTTCTACATACGCGTGGTTCGGAGCAGCCCGTAAGCTGTGGAACTCACTGCCTCCATCGTCTTCACGTCCCCCTTGCCCCCACCGCCCGGTCCTCTTTACTCCTTCGCATCCAATTCTTATACGATGAGGAGAACGCCCTCTTGCCTCATCGGAATGATCACCGCGCGCGCTCGCCACAACCGCACAATGTAGAAGGGGGTGGGAACTTTTGAAGATTATCTTTTCATATTTCAAAACACTGCTTTATAAAGATTGTTCAGAAAATGTTATTTTGAACGGTCCATATTCGTTTGCATAGTGATATATGAATAAATAATATGAATGTGTTTGACCTGAGCTTTTACCCAAAATATTTTCTCTCTCTTGATAATGGGTACCCAAGTGTTTGTATTGTTCTTTGTATTTTATTGAGTGATGATGTTTTTCAACTAGAATTATTTAAATTCGTCTGCTAAAAAGGTCGTTATTTATTTATTCATTCATTCAAAATATTACTTTATTCGCGTGAGTGGGGGGGCGGGAGCATTTAACTGAGCCTCAAAGCTTTTCTTAATTCTGATATATTCTAAACGAGTCCGATTTATTTTTTTCACAATGAAGATTTCTAATACAAAAAAGGTGAGAAAATATGTCAATATGTCATGAGAAAATTACCGAGCTTCCCTCCACTTAATGCGAACTCTGTTCTTTATTCTAGTCGTAGCATAAGTAGACTTAATCGCTGATATGCCTGAAATTAGCGTATCTAAGTACAATTTCATATATTTATTTTGTTTTCAAAACCAACATACTGCTGCTACCATTTAAATGAAGAAAGAAATTGTTATTATTATCGATGGTGGATTACGATAAATCTTGTTTAGAGAATAATTAGATTTTAAAGTAAAAATATGCCGGAAGTTGATTTTACTTTATATGAAAATTTTTATGGTACTTTTGACATCGTATTTAATTATATGTTACTGGATATTTGAAAAAAATATTTTTAACACTTTCCGATATGTGACTCGTGAACCGCGAATCAGAGGCGCTCGGTTGCCATAATTTTACATGATATTACGTATACCAAATGGGGTCGAGCGACTTCCTGAATATTGTGAATGTCATTCTATTAACTGATAGTTACAAAATAAATCAGGCTTTTCTTCATTATAATTCATAATTTTGTGTTATAAAACAAATAAACGCAAAAAATAAATTAAAAACACTTCTAAGAAATTTGACGACCCTGGAGAGCTAGTACTACCATAAATCGAAGGTAAACATTATAGAAATACAGATATACTGAGTTTATTTCTAAACAATTGTTTTTAGTTTGAGTATTGTTATAGATACTTCAACTATTTCTCAAAAACCGATTTTTCTGAAATTATATTTCATAATAGTTTACAATTCATGGCTTTTCAAAAAAGAACATGATGAATTTAATAATATTTGTGTGCGAAATGTCAACGCACTGGATCAGTTATGCCCAGATACCATGTATTCGAGTTCCTGCCGAGACACAGATCTAATTCATGATGAGGTCAAACCCTGCTTCATATTATCAAGAATATGTTAATGTAACTTTGTGTCTCCGAATTGGAGAAGAAATTGGGTATTATTTCATCTATAAGACATGCTTCTAAATTTAATTTCATAAAATACGGTAACGTATTTTATTGGCTAGCCTGCTCCTGGCGTTAGCTGCGGTTGTGAATGAGCTCTCTCTATTTTTCAGTATAATCTTTCTAATTATTTTATTTTTTCGAGTTTTTTGTGATCAGTAGATGTATTTAGATCCCAACTTTCATTGTAGTGTAAAAATTCTTTGTTTTGTGGGAGTTTTAAGTGAAAAAACACTAAAAACATTTCCTAAGGTTTTCAAACTCAACGGACCAAATATAATTTCATCTTGTTTTCATTCAGTGCTTCATTCAAAGGTGTGATAAAGTTTACGTAAGTACAAACGGAATCATAAATTTAACTTCTTGGTGCATAAAATTAATTATTTTGCTGTATTTAGATTTTCTGGTGCGTATACTATTACATCATTATTAACTTACAAATAACGTACTCTATTGTTGCACTGCTCAAGTTTCGTCGTCGTAAATAGAATTATTCCAATATTTTACCATTTGTTTTCGTGATCTTTTTGTAGTTATTCATTACAATTTAACACAATATTGCCTTAGTTATTGTGGAATTAATTTATCTGCAGTTGTCATCCTAAATTATTTCTGCGATTTTAGTTGTCGGTTTGTTTATTTACTTATTTAAACCCTGCCCCATTGTTCCACCCAAGTTATCGTCATAATTCATAGAATTATTACATTATTTTACAATTCGTTGTTCTTGATTCTTTCGTATTTATTTACATTTTAACATAATATAGAGTAGTTATCGTCGAATTAATTAACCTCCAGTTGTAGTTTTATTATTTCAGTCATTTTAACCGTCGGTTTATATGTTTATTTATTTAATATCTCATTTGTAACTTCCGTAGTAATAAATATATTATTATACTAA
>NNCF01127851.1:177740-196436 GCA_002313205.1 Laupala kohalensis | reverse complement strand
ACACACACACACACTTACACTCCCTCCGCGCCGTAGCGCCGTGGCATTGCGACTGTGGTAGGACGCCACCAGACACAACAAACGTCGTCGCTGGCGATTGCTCCTCAGCGAGGCAGCTTCCGCTACTGGGAAGGAAACCAGGAAACATTGTCTGGCGGATTCTTCTCTCCTATCTTCGGTGCCGATTATTCTTCTTCTTTATGTAGAATATATCTCATTCAAATACCAATGTAGCTTCTCACATTAATGCCCCAGTTCATATAGCTATCACTACTAAAAAGCGAACTCTCCTTCTTCTCACTATTCCTAATATCACCAACTTTAGCTATTACTAACTACTACTACTAACCCCTCCATGTGGACCAAGATGTTGGTATACTCAGCTTACCGACTCACCTACTAACAATCGCCCAACCACCCACCTCCTATAGCTCCATGTAGATAAGCTTCAATAGCACGCTACATTTCCCGTCTACAAATACTACATTAAAGAAAAGAAATTTTGACTTGACTTAGTCTTTACTTTCTTTTACCTTAGAGCAGTGTGGGGTTATCCAGAAGACACAACTAGGCACTGTCTTCGATTCCAAAGAGCACCACAAAAATTTTAATTTTCAATCTCCCTTAGTATTAGGAAAATCAAATGTATGAGAACGCACAGATGTTTAGTTTACGTCACAAACATGTCTTTTAATCCATTTGAAAAATTAAACCAATTTAAGATAAAAGGTATCTCAGATAATTTATCTTATTTGTGTCTTACGTGGTTGAATCCTTAAGCATTTTGTTCTGATTTCTTTTGTTTGTAATCTGGGAGCAATTTGTTGACTAGTGATAAGAAGACTATGAATTGAAAAGTTAGGACATAGTTTTTACGCCCCTCCTCGATTCAGAAATTCAGAATATAAGGATCAAAAAGGTATTTTAATGCTATTTGAGTAACTTCGTTTTTGGAGCTATTTATCAAACAAATAATATAAGAGTAATAGTTAAAGAAAAGTCAAGTATTAAAAGCATTTTCATTTTTAATAAACTTGTCTGTCCGGTCTGCAGAGTACGACAGTGACTTAAGTCTGTACGACTCTGACATTGCCCTGAAGGAGGTCACAGCATGGTGGTCGAAACGTTGGTACTTTTATCTATTAAGACGCGGTTTGTCCCGGACAGACAAGTTCATACTGTCTCCGGCCGCGGAAGCCTACGTTTGCATTTTCATTTTATTTACTGTTACGTTTTATGTATGTTGATTAAACAATTAGCAAAGAATAAATATATGAATAATTGAAAAAACTTTTATCGTTGTTTTATTCTGTGGGACGTAGGCTTCTAAGATGAGGTGACACGGTTCAATTTAGTGTGAAAAGGGCCCCTAAATCAATAAATGCTTAGGGTCCATAACCTTCTTAATCCGACACTGCTCGAGAGTGTTGAAAGTGGATGATGAGATGTGGCCTCCAATGTGACATTGACAAGAGTGTCAGGTGTTCTTCCATGCATCTCCACGAAGTGGAAGATTTATTGGTGAAGTGAAGGGAAGAATGATGATGAGTGAATGTTGTTGTGGAATGAAAGGAGCTGCCGTAAACCTGCTTTGTCCACCACTGCGAATTTCACTTGAATCACCGAGGTTTTCACCACGGGTAGAAAGTGAGTCGCCATGTATCGCCTCTTCAATGATTTTAATTAATTAAAAATATATTTTGGTATAAATATCTTCATTTGCAATTAACTATTCCGCGAACCGGGAGTATTTTATCAAATAGTTTGACAGTCTTCATCCTTGGCGTAATCCATATCTATTTCGAATGTGATTTTTCAAATTTTTGTTATTAACAGTAAAGAATACCAAATGGACTTTTCTGTCTTCTGTTGTAAATTGTTTGAAGAGAATGGAGTGTGATGCTAGCTAGCCATATTTTTTCCTCTCTATGCTAAGACCAAGAAATTGCGGAAGTGTGCCCTCAATGTATGCTCACTTTCTACCATCCGCATCCTCAACGAGCATTCATGAGTGTCAAAAGGGAAGCAGTATGATCTTCTGCTATTATAACGAACGAAAGTAATCATTGTAACCAGTATCTACCATTTTCTTTCTATCTAACACGAATCTGTCATTGGAAAACATAACACAGAACAAAAATGAATTTAACCTTTACTAGAATGATAGTAATGGTTGAATTTTTCTGTCAGAGTGAAATACTGCAAATGTACATAGATGTATATCAATGGATGTACATGAAAGTTTGAAAACAACATCATAAAAAATAGAATTTGCAATGATGTATGTTTAAGATAACAATATTACAAGATCAGAGACGACTAAATTTGATTTTTTTCCCTACACAATAATCATAATTTATAGAAGATGCCATACATGAATGAAATTCCATCAGAGATATAAATGGGCAACGCAAGTTTTATTTATGGTTCGATTTTTTGTACAAAGTTCTTTTGGGAGTTATTTGATGTTGGACAGAAGACATTCCATTTTTCTTGAGATAAATCAAAACTGTTTATAAAATTCAATAGTGAAATACGCGATTCCATTTCGGGTGATAAGATAAGACAGTTGGAAACCGCAAATGAAAGACTAAGGAAGATTTATATCAAGAAGACGAGGGAACAGGGATCGTGACTACTCCACTCGTCCGAAGCGACACCACAGCGGCGTGTGGAACGACTATCTCGAGTGATGGGAATTCTCGACAGCGAAAGAAAACAATCGCAATCAGTCACAGAGCGCTCCGTAGATAGGACTGCGCTTATCATCACCTCTCGCGAGAGACAGAGACAGTGTCCGCCAGATTAGGCGCAAGTCCCTCCACCGCCACTGGCGGCACCGAGCTCTGGGGAATGAAGTTATGAAAAGGCAACATCATAGGATGACGTAGCTCACCATTCCTCTCACCATTTTTTTTTCTTCTCTTCTACTCCTCGAGAGGGAATGAGGGAGCCAGAAAAATGGAAAACAGCGCGAGCGAGAAAGCAAGCCGTTCGAGGCAGATAAGACGGCGCTCCCAATGACTCCATTCCTCCACCCGACGTCTCGCTATGACGTCATCAGACGCGAGGTGAAGGAGGAGAAGAAGAAAAGTTTGTGGAGGGTTCGTTCGGCGGAAGGTGAGATGCGTCGTTGGGTGGGAGGAGGAGAAGAAGATGGCTGAGGAAAGGGGAATTGATGAAGCGAGGACGAGTTTTGATGCTAAGCAAACGATAGCTCTCATTGTATGAGCGATGATCGAAAGGGGGATGAGCTCCAAAGCTGAGCATGAGCTTCAACTAGAAAGCGATTCTTTCACGCTAAAGCGATGGGTCGATGGATGAACGTTGCGGGCTCGGAAAGCAAAAGATCTTCAGGTAGCGAGCGGGATGGAATCCGCCTTCAGACCGAACTTTCCGAAAGAGATCTTGGCAAAGAGGCTTTTTCTTGGGGGTGGGTGAGGGGGGAGGAAACGTTGGAACGTGACAGGTGGCACTTGCATCGTCTCCCGAGAAACTCTTCAAGTCGTTCATATAACGCCCGGAAGTTCCTTAGGTTAAATGGCACAGCGCTGATGTAAGGAGGTGAAAAACGAAGGATGAATGACTTCCTCAAAGTTTCTGATGCAGCTTCCAGTCAATTCAAATATGGCTCTTTGGAAAACGGAAAGATCATTTGTCACCAGCAAAAAGACCCGTGTTCATACGAATGTTTTTATTGCTATATTATAAATCTTAGTATATTTTTGTCTTTTATCCCACGAACTCCTATATAATAGATGTCATACTTTGATAAAATATACCAAAGACCTCACACGATGATATAAACATGTCAAAGTGTTAATGTGGTGGCAAAGACCAATGGCTTCCAATCTATGGTTCGTCATGGGAATTTGCGGATTCTTCCTGGGGTTTGGCAATTTTTTCGCAGATTTCGATCTTTAGTTTGTATAAGCTATTATTACGCATTTAAATTAATAGTGATATTATTATGATCATTCCAATAATTCTACATATATGAACTTTCTTACAATCTCAATTACTTCTAACGTAAGAATTGTAAGTGACCTTTAAATTTAAAATAAATGTTTTTATATTTTTTTCTCAAATCCAAATAATCCCATGTGAATATTTATGCTCCACGCTGGGTGATAAAGTAGAAATGAAACATTATTAATTTTGTATTTTCAAAAACTTACCTCGTTTGATCTTGTGAAACATGTTGTTGTCACTTGTATATCGTTTCCGTTCAGATTTAAAATTGATATGTTATTAAAATGAAGTTTGAAAAGAATACTGAAAGAAACAAGAAAGGAAATTTGGGTAGTGCAACTCAAACACGATAAGTCATTCAAAGTTCTTTGCGTCAATTCAAGGAAGGTAAACCGCATAGAAAAGTAAGTAAGATGATTACATTAGGAGTAGGTTTCTTATGCAAACGGCAGGGCTAGACCAAGACCATTTTATCTTCTTTTTAATCATTTTCTTCTCATCTTTTGGGTCATGCTCTAGTTAGACATAAAAATATAAAAAAATACCCACCCATGTTAACAAGTCTCTTGAGTTTTTTTCACGGAAAGCAAGCGAGTTGTTAATATTATGCTAATAATATTCGATTTGGAATTAAACAATGCGCATGTTTGCGAATAATTAAGGGAATCTACCTGAGTTTTTAGCATTAAACTTACAATTTCGCAAAAACATTTTGGATTCCCAACACATTAAAGCAACATTACGTTTCGTCCTTAAGCGAGACTTCGTAAGGTATTTACACTTGACATGTGTATTTTATTTTGTTGATTTGAGTCAAAATTATAACTTAACGCTACAAACTCAGGTAGATTCTCTTAATTATTTGTATTCAGAAGAATCGAAGCATCATCATTAATAAGCATGTTTAATTTTAAATTTATACGTAAGGGGTTCACGCTCCTCAGATCTTTCAAACGTTTTTGAGAACCACAGGTATAAATAAATGGCAAAAATATCTATAGCATTGATTCGAACCACTAATTTCACACTCCAGTCTGACAAATCTTTTCATTAAGCAAATAACTTACCGTGTTTTTACCCTACATCCACTCTTGTCGTAACAACTCCCGAAAGTGTTTCAAGAAGAGATGAAATTTGATCGCATAACTTTTTGCTGCCTGCGGGGCGCGCGCCGGGTGTACACGCTGACTCCCGAGGTCTAGGCGACTTCATTACTACCGGCGCTGAAACCCGCAGTAAATTACAAACATCCGCCATCTTGCAATACGAAACCCTTTACAGACCCGTAACAATTAAGAAAAGTACTCATAATTGAGTTTTACGGCCTTGTTATGTATCGCATCGAGCGTGACGTTTAAGTGACCTGGAACAAGGCGAAGTGAAAGAGCACTGGAGCGAGTGAGAACGAGAAGCAGAACAGGAATATTCTCGTTTACAGATAATAAATTTCATTTTACGTAACATGTTCACAAACTTTATTTCACGTGCACGGAGATATAACTCTCCGGATCAATACAATGTCTTGATGGAAAGATCCAAGCAGAGAATACTCGTACGGCTATTTACTGTCGCGTATCTAAGAAACCACGAAGTCCAGAAACACAATATTTGAAGAATATTTAATATTCTCTATTATCTGACGAATGAATATTTTAAATGTGTAATTACCATGATATAGTGGGACGCACTTCCCAATTTAAAATTATTTTAATTTTATGTTTAATAACATTATATCAAAAAATATTATTAAGAAGAGATAATAGAAGCCAGTATAGAATAATGACTTGAGATGGATTTTCAAAATATTTTTTTCGTAATAATTTTGAATAGTAAACGAAGTCGCTTTAAATAAAATAAATATTAACATTTGGAGACGTCCATCATTGACACGCTTCCAAAGAAGAGTTTCTAAGAGATGGAATAAGAACAAGACCACCACAAAAAAGTTTTCTTTCACATCCCAAAGGAAAAGGGAAACAAATTTACGAGCTTCATTTGTAATAAATGACACCATGTGACCAACTGTTTTTGGTTTCGGACTTTTCATTGATCAAACCTCCATTCTACGAAAAGTTTCTCTCCGGGGGAAAGAAAAAGTGAGCGAATAATCTCGGCGCCCGAAATTCGACGTAATCCAAACGAACGAGAAACGGCAGAGTCTCGGGGTCTTCTTCCATCCGACGCGGCGAGTGGAGACTATCTCCTTATATTCTCACTCCCACAGCGAATCGAAATCAAGCTCTTTGTTTTCCCACTCTCCCTCCCACTGCTTCACGGTCCGAAGGAGATGCAGGCACTTGGCTATCAGCTTCCTGCGTTAACCCCCTTCTCCCCGCCGCCCATCCCTTTCGACCATTTTCGCGCTGCTCTCGTCTCGGGCAATCAGCGCAGCACCACCTTCGCCATCACCACCCACTCGGATGGTAACGTCATCACCATGATATCGATTGTTATGGGTATCACCAGCGCCAGAAAGCCTCAACAATTGTTACACCACCGAGTCCGGGAGACGCGGCGCGGGCGGGAGTCGTGTCATACATGTCAAAAAATTGGTCGTTTCTCTTCCGCGGAAGAAACGAACGTCGGCAAAAGTTTCATTTTGACGTGAACACTCGCCAGAGACTCGTACAGGGAAACGAGAGAAAAGAATATAGGGAGGGGAGAAGTTGAAGAACGCACTCGCTTCGGAGGTTGGAGAATGCTCTGCGTCCAGAGGAGATTGGAGGGTGATGGGGGGGTGAGATGGGGGTGAGATAGGGAGGAACTGCCAGCCATCGCAGCTGGGACGAAGGGAGACGCACGGAGCAACGTGTTATGCATCGGGACGACATTTTTTCCCCTGCATTTTTTCTGCGAATCGCGACAGATGCGGCACAAGAGGTATCGTGTCAAAGAATGCTCTGCATATTAATATTGCAAGTTCTATTGCGAGGTCCAGGCGCACCTGCGTCTGATGGCGCGGACAGCGAGAAAAGAAAATTTTGCACAAAAATGAAAATTTTATATCGGAATTTGCTCTACATGTGTTTCATACGGTACATGTGTCGAATATCAACTGGACTCAATTTTAAGAATTTTAACATATTTGAATACATTATAACAAAATTGTTCTCATTATTAATACTGGTGAATGTAATATAAATATAAGGGTATCAATATTTTAACCAATCACGATTCAGCATAATAAATATTCTAATTAGTGACAATGTTTCTACTACCCCTATTGTATCCATGAACCTCAGAATGTACTAAAAAAACTATACAAGTTGTACATAACACGATGTCACGTTCTATAATTTCCTCATCACAGAGTGAAAAAGAAGATTAATTTTTAAGAGCACAACAAAGTAACGAAAAGTGGAAACTATGCACATATGATTTAACAAAGCAAATAAATTAAAATGAAATTCACAAATTTAATAATCATATCGCATCGTATCTCTAGTTGAGCAACGTGTAACAGAACAATGCCAAAACATTGTTCCTTATGAAACATGTTTTTTATCGAGTACAACATAAAAGAAGTAAAATGTGATGCACTACACTCATACTTTTACAGTTACGAACGAGAATATTAGTTAAGACATAAATCAGTTATTAATTATTGTCTCAAACTCTCCTAACAAACTCCTTTAATCTTTATTTTGTTGTTATAGACTCAATTCATATAAATATTTTATAACGGCGCTGCCATTACAATTTACCGGTGGTGTAGTGGTTAACGCCCCTGAGATCGGTGCAGAGGTCCCGAGTTCGATTATCGGCTCGTCGACATTTCCACCTGACCAAAAGTTATCACATATCTTCTCCACATGTAGGATACACGGAAGAAATATATGCGCAATTTATCTTAGCCCGCGGTAGTTTTCTATAAACTTTCGATTGATTGGTCCTGCACGGGATGGGGTTGGGTAAATTGTGACACGACGTATACAACTAATAGGTCATACTTGTATAAATTCAACAAATTTATATTATTTTGTAACGTGATATTTTCATTCTCATCGACAAATGTATATTATTTAAAAGTGGAAAAATTAACTAATATATTTCTTTATTTTTAACAAGTATTTTTAATATTAAGTATTACACTAAAATGTTTCCAGTTTCCATTCATGACGGGGTAGTTCCGAAAACAATATTATATTTTTCCCTCGCCGGACATTAAATATTAATTCTATCAGCATAGTTATAACTCAAAGTGTCCCCAGACGTGTGATTAAAAATTTGATCTAAAATATTTTTTTAACTCGTGGGCTGTAAAAAACATTTATGTTGGACAACGCTGATTTACAGAATAATTGTATTTATTTATTTGCATGTATTCTCGCATTAAGTTGATAAGTCAAATTCTGTAACATATTGAAAGGATTTTTAACTCATAACTTCCGAGTACCTACTCATGGAGGAGTGTTTGCAACAACAGTCAGGTGAAAATTGCGACGGCCCGGGACTCGGAACACGGGACATCCTGCTCCCGGTCCGTCGAGTCCCGGTTCGATTCCTGATCCTTCGCAATTTTCACCTGACTGTTGACGTTGCATATTGAAAGGAATTGCTTAACATATCCCAAGAGGAATAAAAGAGGACTGCACCCATCTCCACCTCCTCTTGGTGGGGACGGACACACTCTTGTAATGTGACGACGTGGTGCTTTTAAAGACAAGGATTTAAAAAAACTATCTCTTTATTGACTTTTTAATAAAAAGAGATTAATAAAAAAGTATGTTCAATGTCTTTCAAGTTTATTTTTGTGTATGAACAATATTTTTCTCTCTCAATTCTCTTCCCATGTTTCCTGCGCAGTCTCCTCTTGCATGTCTCCACCCACACTTTCCATTTGGTCCAGGCAAACCAGCCGAGGACCGTCCCCAATCCATCCTCACGTCCCCAGCCTTCTTTCACCCGCGACCTCACAGCGCTCCGATCACCCCCAGAGGCGGCTGCTGGAGGAGCGCCGGGGATTATCCCGCCGTCGAACGGGGAGATGAAGGAGGCCCAGATTACCTTCGCTTGGCGATGCGGGGCACGGTTCCCCGATTCAGGAGATCGCCACAAAGGCAAAGTGCGGGCGCATGCTTCAAAAGAAATGCCATGCGGGAGGGGAATCCCTTCGGTTAATCGGCCAATCTATTCCATCTCCATCAGCGTATCTTCCTTCCACGTGATAACATCAGAGCGAGTTTCTNTTTTTTTTTTTTTTTTTTTTTTGTTAATCTTCGCTCTAGCTAGATCGCAAAAATGTTTCGCAACTTACGACATAAAAGTTAGATCCTTTATTAAACTATGTAAATTGAAGGAATATATAAAGCGCTATTACTCGCTTTGGTTATTTTGTTTTGTCGTCTGCAAGATGACAAGAATGAATCAGAATTATGCGACACATAATCACTAACGTAGAAAAGTAAAAACTGCGCTTTATATTGACTCTTAGCCCCAGGTGGTAGTGTTGTCGCTCATCACCTAGTCATCCCGGGTTCGATTCCCGATGAGACCAGAACATTTGTAGCTTTTCACATGTCCCAGTTCATATAGCTGTGACTACTGAAAAGCGAACCTTCCTTCCTCTATCCAGCTCCTCCTAGTATCAATAACTATAACTATTACTTACTACTTCTACTAACCCCTCCACGTGAGCCAAGTTGTTGGTAAACACACCTACTAATAATGACCTACCACCCAACTCCTACTTCCTACCGCTACATGTAGATAAGCTTCAATAGCACGCTACATTTCCCATTTACAAATACAACAAAATTTGTTCCACAAACTGTAACGATAAAGAATTAATTTTTCTACAGGTGATGAGGATATCTTCAAGGAAATGTTGTTTCTCTAGTGTCGAATCTACGACTCTAGCGTACAGTCGCAGGTCAGGACAGTAAATAATATTACACAACTAATTACTCATCGATAATTATCCACGATTTCTATCAACTGTAATTCATTGTATACAGCTTATATCGGATAAGATTGTTAATGGAGTTTTAGGGCTTGCCTACATCAAGGTCATTAGAGCCCTCATCAGATAATAATATGATAGGATATTTTTTGGAAATTTTCTTGTATTTTCATTATAATGAGAGAAGTTATAACTTCGAACATGAAATTTCCAGCAACGCCCTTTGGTTGGAAATTTTTATATGAATTGTATCCTTATTAGATAAAGTAATACAATTAATGTACTAACTCTCTTGAGATTCCCTCATAATCAAGTTGTCATTACCCGTGATATTAATTAGTTATTTTAAAGTGAATAAATGCCATCTTTGAGGACATCGCTGTGATTTTTTAACAGATTGCTTCAGTGGTGTGTTTGGAAGTTATATTCGATCAGCAAATAGGCCATTTTTCTTTCACAGATAATTACATCTTTATGGAGACCTAAATACTCATAGAATTGATTGTTTAGAAAGATTCATTCATAGATCTCTTCCCTAAAGATGCCAAAAAGTTTGATAATGAATTTTCTTTTACAGCACACAGTATGGAAGCGTTGTATAAATGTGAAACAAAAGATAAGTTGATTAATCAGCAATACAGTATTTAAAATCCCTATTTTCAACTTTATCCATAATTTTATTAAGTACCAATGAAAATTACTTTGTTTAATTATGTAATAATTAAAATATACGCCACATTTAATTAATGCTTGATTGAATTAAATACTGAAAACTCACTAAACATATCAAGTGACATTGAAGTTACCATAACTTCTGCATTTGCGTTTACCTTTTAATGAGAAATAGGAAATAGGAAATACCAAGAGAAATAGGAAATACTCTAAAGTATGGCGCTCAAAACGATAAATATCCGCGTTATGGGACTTACGATGGGAGTTTGATTAGTAAGGAAACTGTAAATCCGATGCACACATTCAATGTACAGAAGGAAAACCCACGATGTACCGCCGGTGTCTGCCATGGCACGGAGTATCTTAAGGAATACCTCGACCCCTCATTCTCGACAGGAGACCTCGCCCCTGGTGGATAGCGCACCCGCCTTACTCGCCCGCCTCGCGGGGCCATACACTCACGCCACTTTACTGCAGGCACGAGAACAGAAGGCGGAGGACAAGCAGATGGTGCCAACGTAGGAAACAAATACGAAGGGTTATGGAAGACGTGGAATGATTGTGAAGCTAAGAGTTGTGGTAATCGCATGTTAATTTCGTTCAGAAAAACAGAAAATGGTTCAATACAAACTGTAATAATTGTAATTATTCATTCTCTCGATGAAATTTTACTGTAAAACTGAAAAAATGATTGGTGGTTTAAGTGTATTAAGTCCATATAGTTTTTAGTGCATATTATTTGGTGAATTAATAATATATAATGAATTTGATTGTCATAATTAATTCTTTGAAATATTTTTTTAATCCATCCTGACCCGTGTTTTTCTCCGGTTTTCCTTCGAGAAGAGGCGGATTGTTTATACAGACTCGCTAGGCTCTTGCTTAAGGGCGACATCTACTGAAATAATAAAACTTGAATTTATTGTTATTTAATAGTTATGATTAATAAACAATAGTTTCCGAATAATCTCTATTTTGATAATAATAATAATAATAATAATAATTTCTGAAACAACTTCTTTGTTTTTTAAAATACAAACTTGTTGCTAATATGTTAATTTTACATCACGTAACGAACTATTTTTATCATTAAGAGTGTGTTGAAACGTTAAATCCGCCTCTGCCTTACGACCCTTGATCAGAATTGATGAGATGGTTCCTTGCTTGCTTCCGGAGAGTAAATTAGTTTATTGTTCTCCATGTGGTGATACGGCGCTTAGATTTGTTTTTTGGCAATAAATTTATTATTTATTTATAAACTAGGATAAGATACACAATTAATTTATATCTAAAATTGATATTTTAAAAATTTATTGTTATGTTCTTAAAGCAAAGAAGTTGATGGAATTTTACTCGTCTAGAGGAGACTGTTCTACGCTTAAGTAGTGAAATACCCAAGCTGTGTTTGTCTTTTATGTAATGCTGTCTGTAGTACTAAATAAAAAATGAAAAAGAATAAGATTACTTGCAATATACGGTAATAAAACATTGGTGAATACTGAAAAATCAATTATTTTGCTGAATACAATCAGATGATTGGAGGTATTAGTTTTATATAACAAAGACAGTAATTTTCAGTCATGAAGATGGCAGCGCATGCCCGTAAGGGGAAAAGTGGGGGAAATAACTAAATAAAAAAAGGAAACAAAAATACAAATCATAAAATATACAGACGAATAAAAGAGTAATAAAGAATGGAATTAATTATGTCTAATTACAAAGTTAAGTACGGGGAAAAACAGAAAATGAATTAGTTGTAAAGATAATGAATTTACTAATCTGATAGAGTATATTTGATAAAGGATAATTTAATGAGTGCCGAGTATTCGCGGATTGAAGTCACGTATATATTGGTATTAGTTTATGAGGTATGAATATTGTCATTTGTTTTGGCTTGATGTAGCTCTTATGGAATAAAATACCTATATATCACCGTATCTCAAGATTTGTGAATTACTCTGTATAAGTACAATAACATCAACATAGAATCAAGAAGGATGAAAATATTTCATCAAGCAATTGATTGTAAGAGAAATACGTAGTAGTGTAGACTCTATCCAACATTGGATTCTGAGACTGACACGGGAGTTGAGTCATGACAGAGAATGACCAGTTCGAATGCTACATACTTTCCAAAAACTATTGAATAACGAGGTAGCAACTAACTCATAGAAAGGTATCAGATTTTTTTTTCACTTACATATATTTATCTTTGTTAAACACGTATTAACTTTCTCAACATTTTATGCAAGGGAAAATTTTGTAGTTCAGTGATATACTGATTGTATATGCGTACAATCAGTATATCACTCTCTGTATGTTACCTTTCCCTTTACATTGGACTTTGCCTAGATTACCCGGGACCGAGTATGAAGATTGACACACATAACCGACTTGCGTTTTCGATGACGTTATGTAAATAATAATGACAATAATAATATTTATGATGATGGTGAATAGAGTTGATGACAAGGGGGATGACAAGACACACGTAAAAATTCGCCTTTTGTGGACTCAGTTCCAATCCTTTGTACCCATACCTACCACTCCAGGGCAATGACCTCTAAATCGATGTAAGATAGCACTGCAGAAGCATTAGAATATGTCGGAATATATTTCAATGATCAGTAGCAGATCTATCGGGGAGGCTAAGGGGACTATAGCTACCCCTCCCCTTATTGGACCTGAGCTCTTAACAAATGAAATTGAAGTTGATAAATGGCATACTTTGTAAAAGTGTTACGAGGTTAATTATTGTTATAATTGTTATTGTTATTAATAACATAATTTTTATTATTAATACCATACTAATAAAATTAATAATACCATATTAAATATATTTAATAAATAATTGTTATTAATAATACCAAATTGTTAATCATTTATTTGATGCATTTTATTTAAAGGTAATATTTATAAAATGTGTGATGTAAAACCATAATTTTTAAACAAAAATGCTCCCCGGTTAGCCCCCGCCCCCTTGATCACGGTCTGGATGCGCCACGTTAACTGTTTGACAAACAAGAGGAGAAATCATACAGAGACATGGAAACATTCATCGTTCAAGACGTGATCGTTCACATATACAGTTACTGAGACTGTTGATAAGAACTTTATCTTAAGACGTGACATCAGTTAAGATCACCGTGAGACCTGCTGGCGGGGAGAGGAGAGGTTGCAGTCACGTGAGAAGCTGAACACGATGGCGTGATGAGGGGGGAGCGGGGAGTGGGGAGCGGGGAGGGGGGAGGGGGGAGCGGGCAGCGGAGAGTGCGCGGGTCGCAGCAGTCGGGAAGCGTAGGTCGAAGTCACTGATGGCAAGCGCAAAGTGGAGGGGAAGCAAAGCTAAAAATTTATGAAAGAAATCCTGACTACATCTCATGCAACTGTCACCTGACAGGACTACGCGAGCGTGAGGCAGATATCAGTTTCTCAACCGATTCCCAGCGTCTTTCGAAAACCATTGCCCGAGTTTCTTTGGAGCCATAGCTCCTTTTGCGATCCGTATTTACGTATTTCTCTTTCCGGTGATTTTTAAAAGAATTTTTCATGTATCGTAGAAAAATGACATTACTACATAAAATAAATCTGCAATACTATGGGGGATTCAATGGTAATTCTTAAATTAAGTATCGTATATTCACTAGCGGATCCAGACCGTAATCAAAGGGGGAGAGCTAACCGGAGAGTATTTTTGTTTAAAAATTATGGTTTTCACCACTAATTTTTTAAATATTGCCTGTAAATAAAATGCATCAAATAAATGATTAACAATACAGTGTTACTAACAACAAAAACAATTATTTATTAAAGTTATTAACATGGTATTATTTTCATTAATCTGGTATAATTAATAAAAATTATAATTAAAACAATTATAAATGCGGTAAAACTTTGAAGAAGTATGCCATTTATCAACTTCAATTTTATGTGTTAAGAGTTAAGGTCCAATAGGGTGGGGGGCTATAGTCCCCTTAGCCGTATGTATAGTCTTGGCCAGTGAGTATATTCTCTACCAACATCTTATATAAGTTTCACAATTTTTGGCACAGAAATACGTAAATATATATTTTATCAATATGTAGAACCACAAAGTTCATTATTTTGAACATTTAATTGCCAAAGGAAAAATACATCAACTGGTGTCTTGAAGTACATGACGGAATGTTAACCTTGCTCAATACTACGAAGGCTGGTGATAAACCCTACCACGAAGGTTCGCGGCTGTCATGGCACGACGGCGCCGTCTAAATACTGGAAAGGTCACTCTGAAACTTGAATATTTGAATATTTAAAAAGGAACTTGTTAAAAAACCAGATAATAATTATACCTTATGAAGGTAATTCTAACTAAAAAATAGGTTTGCTAATTACTAACAATGAGGGGCAAAATATTGAGCGATATGTGTTAATTTATGCCAAGTACACGAATCGTAAATGTTTCGATGTGTCAGAAAGAATAAAATATATTTTTCTCGGTCTTAGATCATCAACTGATTGGTGAGTACCTCGGAAATTTACACATAGTTCGCGGAATCATTGCTACCCCATGACAAGTCAGTGATTAAATTGTTGCAGGTACACTATTTTTCGAAAAAATAATATTGTTTACCATTTAGACACACGAAGAGAATGATTGATGTCCTATGAAGGATTTTAGTAAGGTAATGATAAGATCATAAAGCACAATAAGATCATGTCAGCTCACTCCGTAAAATACAAAAATTAAATTTTAGGTCTAACATTTGTCAGAAAATATGCACTAAAATGAACAAAAAATGAAAAATTATTAAAATTTATTTCAAAGTCTTCAATATTTCACTAACAATAGTTTATACACGAAACTTTTCAACATTCTCGTCTCATAAACGATGTTTCAACGTAATTCATTCGTAGTTAGCGGAAAGATCATACTACAGGGGAAATAAGCTCTTTATCTTGTAGAAAATATGAATAGTATACCAATTCCATGCACAAATTATATTATAACAGGAAAAATCTATTTATGAAAATGCAAAATAAGTAAAACCCAATGAATAAAAAATTAGGAATTATTACAATTACACCCCAATACTTGCAAAATTTTGCTGGTTTCACTTACCAATGAAACTAACTATATTTATCAAGAATATCTTCTACACATCCTTACTCCAATACATTTTAAAAAGGAAAGTGACTTATTAAAATTTTTACTACAAACATCCTTAAAACTAACTTGATCGTAACATTGAAGCTTCGTTGAGTTAAGGCTTCGATGGCGTAGATTTTACTTAAGCGCGACATTTAGAACAGTGGAGTTTCTCTTCGACACAGTCCGACGTCGTCTCGCACGTCACGGCGGCAAATATTTATAGTGTGAAGGCAGCGAATTTACATCCAAAACACCCTCGCGGTGGCAGCTGTGGTGTTTGGGGAGGGGGTGAGGAAGGCGCCAGGGTCATTGTGAGGGATGGTAGCATCAATATTAGAGCAAGGGAGGAGATGGTATGTGTGTTTGCTCTCTCTGCGGTTGCGATGCTGAAGTTTCACCCCTCCTCATCCCACCCCGTCACTCTAAACCTCTAGAAGGGTTGTCTCTCTGATTCCACAACATGGAGACGCAGGATGTAGTGATTCCTAGAGTGACTGGGAGCCAGTAGATAACCTATCATCAGATAGAGACAAGATGAAGGGCGGTTAAGTGCCCACAACTGCGAATAAAGTTAAGGGAAAATGCGAGAAAGACAGTAAGGATTAGGGATTAAGATGAAGCGTCGATGAAAAAGACATATCAATTATGGTTATCGTCAAAACGTTTACGACATTGTCTAAAGTGCTGACAATGTTAAAATTGAAAGGGAAAATTGAGTTGTAAATTAACATGAGCAGTTTATTAAATAAGGAGATTCCTTCCAGATTCTCAATTTATATTTCATAATTGAATCATATTAATAAATTTTTTAATCATCTCTGATATTATAAAGTTCAATCTTGGATAAAATGTTGTAGTTATTAATATCTATAAATTTTAAAATACTAAAATTATGCAACCGGTTATCGAAAAACCTGCAATGAGAACACATAAGTACTTTTGTTCGTTATGTTTCTCCTGTTATAGAAATATTTCCTCCAATTGCTTGCTTCAAAATTCTTTACATTTCAAATCTCATGAGTCAAGCAACCCCCCCAAAAAAACCTAGATTCTTGAACCATTAGGTATTAGAATTATGTAAGTGTACTAGATCGCAGTAAAGAACTATAAAGATGTTACCCGTATAAGTGAAAGAATTGTATGAATACTGGTAACTAAAATGAAACTTTCTGTTAACGCTTAATTTAATCTAAATATTTTTGTCCTCGAGAAGTAAATTAAATTAAATTTAGTTGTAAAGCATTTAGCAAACGAAAACATAAAGATAAAAAGAAAAATATTCTTTGAAAAAAATTTCACGTTAAGAGTGATTTTTGTACGAACGTTGCATACATGAAAATTGAGTCACTAGCAAAAAAGTCTATTTCTTAATATTCCAATATGCAGATTATAATCTGTAATTGACTAGTTGTATTTAAAATTCACCGACCCTTATGAATTCTCAAAGGTTAAACATGACGCAGAGATACCGGTCATTATTGATGCTCATCTTATCTCCAAAACTAAAAGACGCGTCTTACAGAATCTTCTTAATCCTAATTTACAATTCGGCAAGCGTCTGGAAGCATTATCTTCGTTAGCTACCTACTAGACAGAACCTCTTACAAACTCAAATAAGAGGAGGAAATAAAACAGATAAAATATGTAGCCGGGTTGAGAGAGGAAATTATTTCGCGAGGGTTCCGAGTGGTCCGGAGATGAATAATTCAGAGAGAGCAACATTGACCAACGTAGCGGCGTGTGGCCAAGCAACAGACGTCCTTGCTTCCAGGAGCGAAGCCATGTGGCACTACAGACTATTCCATGCGCACGGTACGTTCCTTAGTCATTTGACCATACGCGATCGAGCATTTTTGTATGTACATTTAAAGTGGCGGAATACTTTATACGTAATCTCCATTGGATATCAACACTATTAACTATTCATTCACGACGGTACTTGAACTCTCTCCAATAGTTATTGTGTAAAGCAATCTAAAGTCAGATATTTAATTATTCTACTTTTAATGAATGATTTCTCGACGGGTTTTATTTCAAGAGAGGTTAATGACATAAATAAATCCATATTTATAAATTATTTGCGTGAACAAACATGGAAAGATGTTTACAATTGCCAAAACACCGACGACAAATTCAATGTATTTATCTCAATATTCCTACAACATTACAACTCTAGTTTTCCCTTAAAACGCAAGTTAATTAACACAAAGAAATACAATAGATGGATCACCCAAGGGATAAGGATTTCTTCAAAAAACAAACACCGTTTATATTATCTTTCAAAACGCTATAACCAACCACTCGAATTCCATAATTATTTTCGTAAATATAAGACGATTCTTCGAAAAGTAGTCTATGCCGCTAAAGTAATGGAAAACGACAGACATATACTAAAATCGAACAACCGGATGAAAGCCATGTGGAATATTGTTAACAATTACACGTCAACTTTTTAAAATCGCAAAGAAAATGTTTTTTTACTAAACGATGGCAAAATCGTAACAAATCCTCAGGACATCTCAAATTTGTTTAATTCTCACTTCTCACAATTTCGTAAAATAACGATCTCAATATATCCAAATCAATGTGCACCAATTATGTCCACCCACATACCCAATTCTATGTTCACATCCGAAACTAACGCCAGTGAAGTCATGAGAATCATCAGCTCATTTAAAAACAAATTTTCTACAGGCGTAGATAATATACCTGAGTTTATTGTTAAATTTTCGTCCCATGCTATATTAAATCCACTCATAAATATTTTTAATAGTTCTTTATCGGAAGGGGTGTTTCCTCACATATTTAAGAGAGCTAAAGTGAAACCTTCACACAAGAAAGGAAATAAACTTAATATTGGAAATTACCGACCAATATCTCTACTACCCACTTTCTCAAAAATCCTAGAAAAATTATTCTATAAGCGTCTTCTAGATTTTTTATCAAAATATAACATTCTCTCTGACGATCAACACGGTTTTAGGAAATCCTTTTCCACTACAAGCGCCATATTTTCCTT
>NNCF01127851.1:135860-177078 GCA_002313205.1 Laupala kohalensis | reverse complement strand
TACATGTAAATTTACAAACATATTTGCGTTAAATTACAAACATATTGACATTATATATGTATTATAACTCGCAGCTAACTTTTTATCTTATCTAGGAACTTATGCAAAAAGATTTGAATCCGCCTCTGCCTTAGAGCCCTTGACCGTAATTGATGGAATGTTCCCTTGCTTGCTTCCGGATAGTAAATTAGTTTATTGTCCCCCACGTAGTCATACGCAGTTTGTACTGTTTTTTGAGAATAAATTTATTATATTTAATTATTATTTCATTGATTAATATAACTACATCAAACGTCTGCGAGTAAGTTTAGTTCACACATTTTTTTCCTTCGTTGATGACTTTGATCTCCGTTATTGTCTTATTTACTTTGGGACAAATTTTCATTTCAAATATAGCGTACTTTCGCAAGTACAGCGTTTATGTGCGATTCGGTTTTCAACTACGAATATTATTTGATTTCTTAAGAGCTCAAAGTGATTAAATTTGACACTATCTAGTAAAAGGTATCGTCAATTAACTTTAAATTTAACTTCCTTTCTCCGAAAAAATATATATAATTCCCTCTCTTTCGTTGTAAGTTAATGAAGCCGAAAAGGAAATATTTTTTTGAATACATTATTTTCTTACGTATTCTTCAAAGCCTTTTATATGATAAACATCAGAAAGTACTGGTAGTTCTCAAGGCGCTATAGCTATACTAGTATTGGCTCCATCAATTATAAATCAATACATTGTTATTTAACTGATTACTATCAAGTTAAATAAAAATAAAATAATCAACCATGATACTTTCACCAATGATTAGGTCACTGTTATTCAAATTTGTAACATACACATTTAAGTAAAATAATTCTAGAAAAATTTCGTGTTTTTATGTTCTTTTTGTATTTTTAAATACAAATTGTATTTTGTATTTTATTTGTATTTTTAAATTCTCTAAAACTTATTTTAGAGAATTTGTGAGCAAACATCTATCAATTGTGAGTAATCAGCTTAATTTGTAAATTTATACAAAGATGAGTAAGATTTCTTGTCAAATATATATTATTCATTAACATATTAGAGAGGAATGAACAAAATGAGGGATTTTGACTCTAAAGGGAGAGGAGGGAGATTTAGAGGATGAGAATGAAGAACTATTCCCTGGTAATGTTTATACAACTTCTAGATGTTGCATTAAAGTGACCAGAAATAGTTGTTACTAGTTCAGCGATGAAGCGTGCATGACCCCGATACAAGGACGTATGTTAATGAATGTACGCTGACTGTGTGAAAGATCCAGCAGTGGACCAATATGAAAGCAGTGCGTAGCTCTTTAGCGAGTGGACTTGCAAATCGCGGCGTGTTTGTAGACTCTACAAGCACATGCTAATCCCAGAGAGCGACCGAGCAGCCTGTCGCGAGAACGAGCGTGCCCTTGTGTCTCCTTCTCTCTCTCTCTCCCCCCCCCCCTCAAACCCTTCGTCCTTCATGGTCATCGTGGTGCTGGAGCAGCGGGGCGAGCGCGCAATCTGGCTTTCATCCTCCGACGTCCCTGCAGCACGTCCCGGCACTCGAGTCAGCGACTGAGCTGCTGGCTGGCGCCCCGGTCCGCGCGGCGTTCCAACAGTGCCCAAAACTTTATTAATATCCCCCCACCAAGCGTCCTCTGCCAAGCGAGGCAACCACACCGTGCGCCTCTGGGAATCTGCAGTGGTGGAAGAGGAAGATGGAGAAAGAGAAGATGTGGATAATAAGATCCAGAAAAAGAAGTGGTCCAATGATAAAACTACTGGAGGATATTATTCGGGGTGATGGTGGAGGTTCTTGGAGTTGGTCAAGTGAAGAGTAAGGATTTCCCCTTTGGTTAGCGAATCAGGTGGAGTTGCTACAAGTCAGAGAGAAGGCAAGAAAGGAGTAATTGTTTGTGATTGAGAAACACACTTTTTCATGTAGCTTTAGAGAATAAGTATTTTTATTTGCAATGAAGTACCGATTAAAAAAATTATGTAACTGTCATAGCTGTAGATATACTAGAGATTAAATACAAGAAAAAACGTGGAATTAGTCCAAGTGCAATGGAAGGCTAGAGGAGAAAATCTCTTTCAGAATCTTAATTACACTACGAATTTTCAAAACTAACGTTTGGTGGAGGGGGGTATTTACCTTAATGACGTTGGCTTGGAAAAACAGTAGCCTAGAGAGAAAAATATAATCAAAGAATTGTTTATTAAACTACACAGTTTTAAAGAGAACAAAAATTAGTAATTTAGAATACAAATAATTAAAAAGAGGAGATATAAAAAATATACAAATCGATTTAGAGTGGTTCTCGGTGTTTGATCACATTTAAAAATTCAAAGAATAAAATACAGTTGAAACAATTTCAATCGCAGTTCCAACAAAATAATTCATTTAAAAAAGAATAAATGTACAAACCAAAAAATTACACTTGCCAATAATAATTATCAAATATTCGTTACTAAAAGAAAGTACGAGAATAATGTAATGAAAACTGTCTAACTATGTATAAGTTTTTGAAGTTGAAATAATTCTTTTTTCTTAGAGTCCAGTACAAAGAATTTGAAGAGTAAATCGAAACAATAAATTGCAGTCTTTAAGAGTACAGATATTCCAATCAAACTTTGATGACTTACAAAGAAGAGAGCAACCGAAGGTAAAGACAACTTGTCATTCTATATTCATCGGTGCCAAAGCAACCTCCGGGGAATTTTGAAATCTCCAATATCTTAATCACTCGAACATTAAACATAATTAAAATATGGATTAATTGGTNCTTATACACATCTTCCTAATGAGTAAAATTTAAATTCTTAGAACTATTATTTGGCAAAAACCACTATTATATGTGAATTTAGTGTCGCTATTAACTTTTCTGTTTTATTACAACTGCACACAAACATTCACTTGTTGTTTAAGCCGCAAACAACAATATTTTTTTTTACTTTTTGTAAAATAATATAGAATTGTTTATTTTAGGTTGGAATTGAAGAAAATAACGAACTTAAAACTTTTAAATAGATCGTTAGTTGAAGGCTTATATTCGGGTATTTGTATTATATTATTCAAAGTTTTTGTATTTAAATTTGACCACGATCCTGATGGTAAAAATATATTTAAATAATTTAAATTTTTTCAATTTATATCAAACTAGCTTTGCGTAGGGTATGACGGTAGTAACAGCAATGCTTCTCCCATGTTCAAACTCCCGGCGACTGCAATGGGACCATTGCTACTACAACACTCCCCACTTGACCTACCGAGTCCAGGCTCTATCTATGCAAGAGGCGCTATCTTCCCCCGCCAGACCGTGGACCGACACGGAACTCGTTAGGATGGTGAGAGACAGCCGGTCGTCGCATGTCTCCAGCTAGGTCAGCATTGTGTCAGCATTCACCTCAACTCTTCTCTTTGGCCACCCACATTTCACTGTTTCCTGTGAACCGTTTTGGATCTCTATAGTCCTCGCAGTGAAAGAATAGTAACGAGATGTGACCAATGGAGCGAAAGCGCGGTGTTGCCACATGTCTCTACTGCTAGGTGTCTGCCTAGAGTAGCTCCACCCGTTCCAGACGGCACGCCAAGGCAACTATAGAAAGGATTACTCAAAACCGTTGAACAGCTAACTTTGGGAACTATTTTTTGAACCAAAGGTTAGAGATCAAGCCTTCTGTCCGGCATAGTAAGCATATCAATTAGTCGGTTTTGCGAATCTACTGATGTAGGAGGACAACACCCGAACCTTAATTCACAAAAATTCTGCTGACACGAGTAAATCGCCCACGTGTCAACANTGACGAGCCCAAAAAAAAAAAAAAAAAAAGGAAAAATCGACACGTGTTTCGCGATACTGTTGATTTTTTTCGACTTTCACGTCTCGTCTCTCAATCCTTTTTTTTCGCTGTGAGCTCTGTAGAAGCAGTGGATGATCCCCGCTCATATCCAGTTGAGATAAACTACGCACTAACGGAAGTTAATTCTATAGAGTTGTAAAATCGAAATCGAGAAAAGTACTTGATGAATTGTTCAAAAATTTTAAAGGGCTCTTCTTATAAGGATTATTGCAAATGTCGTACGACGTACAGTTAATACATATGGAACCTAAAAGAGAAGAAAAACAATAAAACTAGTTTGCTTTGCAGTAGATGTGGAACTTCACAGGCATGACTGATGACTTTCAAGCTTAATAATTTGTCCTCTAGAAATCACTCATGTGTGAGTCAAAGTCTTGTAATGTACGTGACAAGACTCTGAAATTGATTTTGAAAATACAAATATTTTTAAAATTTTGGTTTTGAAAATAATAACAAAATCACATGTCATATCACAAATTACAGAAATCAAGAAACTAATTAATTATAGTTTATTATTAAAAACAGACAACACCGGAAAAACGAGCGAGTTTTTAATAAATTGACATTGCCCTGATATTATTGGTAGTATTACCGTAAAAAATAACATTGTTTGTAATAATTATTTATCGCTAACTGAGATCCCGCAAGATGAGTTCACAAGACTAAAATTTTTCGAAACGATTGGTATATAACTTTATTTAAAATATACGAGCTTCCTTTGCATCTCCTCTTCCTACACGTAGGTAAATATTAATATTATTTATAAACTACGGTATACAATAAGATGAACAAACATATTTGTAATAATAAATGAAAGATGTGTCTACTAGTAAAATATTTATTTAGATAGTACTTTCGCCAGCTAGCTGGCATCTTCAGTCTGACAATGACAAGTATCAAAGGGCAAATGTATTTAAACAAATATTTTACTAGTAGACAACACATCTTTCTTTTATTCTTCAAAATTAATACTAGTATCGCCTCGCCGATATCCAACTATATTTGTAAGAAGAAGCTGCAACAAGAAATAGCTCAAGAACGAGGTACGATGTATAAAAAAAAAGTAAAGACAATCTCACAGACCATTTTGTAAAATGTTGCAAAACAATCTATTTCCATAAAAATTTGAGAGGTCATTAGAATGAAAATTTTTCTATTTATTTATAAATATTTTCTATGTTAATTACAGTGCATGTATATTTTATTAGAATGTAACGAACTAATGTCTTATAATGACGGTCATACGTGTTTCAATATGAGACAGAGATGCAGCAAACAACATAGCTGCGCAGCCAATAACACATCGTCTTTACCTCCACCCCCTTGCGTCCATATTCTCCACATTCCCTCCCACCCTTCAAAACCCTCACTTTGCGCCGCATCTGCCACCCTGACATCTTCATTGCCTGATTCTTTCAGGCATAACAACCACCCTACAATGCTCACGTCGTCACCACCCTAATGGAGAAATTATGGTATGATAGTCAGCGGGTGCCCAAGGGAGCACGAGGTGGCTAATGCACCTGATACTCGGTGAGTTACGTCATCATTCCTTCGGTAATGAGGTTATGTGTCTGCTTCTACAATAAATAGTTCCGAGAAAAGTATATCCACTGAATGAGCTTCTTTTGTGGACAGATTTTGTGTAATTTTTTGGAATATTTTTTAAGATAAATTGTTTATTTGTTTATTGTTAGATAAATGGGTTACCCTTAAAAATCAATAAGGTACTGAAAAATACATAACATATAAAGTAAAATCACAGAGGTACAGAAAATAATACCAGAAATTTACAATATTTTACAAAAGAATTATATGAACAAATGTGTAGAATCATTATTCATATAATACCGCATTCGACCTCAACACAAGCTTAGATTTAACCAATTTCGCACATTGTCTGAAATTTAGAGAAAGTGAATTTCAAACCATTTTAATCTATTCTTGGACGCATTAAAACCGAAAGTTTTATTAGTACAGTTCTCTAAGGGATGTCGGAAGTTATAAATTAGAGTTCGTTGAGAAAACAAGTCCCAAACTTATTCACAATCTATATGAATAATTGTTAAAGAAGACTTACTACACTTTTTTGGGGTATATCAGGTGACCTCTTGAACATAACGTTTTATTAATTTTAACTATCAAAACTGTCACTAATTATAATAAATATATTTGGAATTTTCGGAAGGTGTACATGTTCGGAGGCAATGCATTCTAAGTTTTTTTTAAATATAGCTCTATACGCACCAGTGCTATTGCACAACCCTCTTGGACTCGCTTCAAATGAAAATTTCGGCTAGTTCTAATAAAGCAAGCAAGAGCTTTCTTTCGCAGACAATTCCTTACGAAAACTAGCAGGAGTCGAATAAAATATACGAAGATTTTTAAAAGAACGTTTTCATAAACGTTCGTATTTCAAGAAGAGAAATAAGAAGAATTAATGTTATTTGAATGTATTGATGTTAATCGTGGTTTGAGTTTCAAAATCTATTTAAATTCATATAAATTTCTAATATAAAAATGATCGCCAAATTTTCACATAAACAAATTATTGTTCATTACACCACATACGAAAACTGTATTCTCAATGAACGTTTCGCAATCCTAAAATATTTTACGTAAAAGAGGAGCGAAGAATGCATCCATGTACATTTACAGAATAATTATAGAATAACGGTTCTTGAGTTGTGTAGAGTATGATAAATCTGACACAAAAAGCATCTAGTATATTTTGACATGGCATGCACTACTTCCAGTCATATAACTTTAATTAAATGGTGTTTCTCTCAATGCCATCAAATTGTTTCAAATAATTTAGGTGGGATTGTTGCTAGGAGTGAACAATTCTTATTGTTTTCGAGGAAAAATGAGTCGAGCGAATTGAGGAGTAGTACAAAAACCATCTTCGTATTCTAACGAAAAAATTGACTGAAAAATTAAATTATATTTCAGAGTCATCAATTCCTCCAGAATACAAAAATGTACAGAAATGTTCAATAAGAAAACGAGTTTCTTGTATTACTTTATAAACTCAGGCGTATTGAAAAAATAGTTCTGGAGTTAAAAATCAAATCCGATGACTTTTCTATAATTAAATTTCGGAAACGTGTGGTTTCCCCGGAACAAATGTGACTGGCCACCCAGACGGCACACATACTCCCATTGACACCGTCTCCCCTCGCGCGCATTTTGTTTACCTTACAAGCGCTCTAAATGTTTCATGTGAATGTCCCCTGCGCCGGTTCTTATTGGTGTGGAAGGAAAGACAAAAACACTCACTGTCGAAGACCCGCCGGTGGTCCCTACTGTGCCGAGGCATCTCGCAATATAGCACGCGGGCGAGAATTAGAAGTGGGGTCAGCCGTAAGGGAACTCCGTGTTAACAAGACCCGGGTCTTGGAAGATGCTGGGGGAGCGGGCACCAGAGCAATTAAGGTCGAATGCTGGACGGAAAGCGAGGAGGTCCTAGTGGCCGTTAGATGGACGGTCATTCCGTGTGCTAACGTACATGAACCTTTTGGTCGGGAAACCAACCTCCCTTGACCAGATTGGCCCGCATGGACGAGGGGACTCGGGAGCGGTTGGAGGGTGATGTTTGTGGTATTTGTTTGGTGTACCAAGGTGTGGAGAGGGGGGAAGTACAAGGACGAGTAGGGACGAGTTAGCGTTGCGGTGGAAAGGAGCTGGTAATCCAATGCGTGCTATCAATATCCCTCGGAGTATTGTTTCGTTTAACCCACGTGATTCACAGAACAGACAATGAAAATTTGCTTTTTCCTGACGAAATAAACAAATACTACTGTTTTTGACGACGAGAACAATAGTGGTCAAATAATACTTTTAACAGGTTTAAAATTGAATAATCTTTTTTCGGTAGATTTGCCAAATTGTCAGATTTTTTATGTAGAAACATTTATTTAAACCCGAAAATTACAAAGCAAATTCAAATAAACTATTAAGCTACAATTATGTCTTTGATTAAATTCGTTCTTTGAGACCTTTCACGTTTGAGAATAATAAAGGCAAACAATAAAAACGAGTGTACTTAAATAAGATAAACGAAACTATAGGAACAAATATCTCAAGGAAAATAAGAATAACTAAGCATATACGTGCCACTTTGCTCATGTAAACTTTGGGAATTTTAATCCAATAATTATCCGTCTATCATAAGATACAAAACACTTAATATAAATAATATGTATGTTATGCAATATTCAAGAACATGAGTTAAAAGTGTATGAACTTACAAGATTCTTTCAGGAGGAGATATCGAGGAAACATTTCTTGCTGAACTGTTTTGTAAAAAACATTTCTTGCTGAACTGTTTTGTATTAACATTCTTTAATATTTCTCAAATTAAGAAGTACTTTAGGAGAATATTACTATCAGTACCAAAACTATTTTTTTTAATTCTGTAATTTTCAAAGATGACCTGCGTGCAAAATCAAAATGAAGGTACCCCAATTAAATGTAATTTAAATGAATTTGTCATTAAATCAAACACAGTTTTTCGTCCAACTCAAATTTTTACAATTCCATTTTCATAAGTCCAACTCTTGAACCGTTCCATCGTGATATTGAATCTAGAATGCATTAAATTTCCCACTCTATGATGAGAATTGTCCCAATTTATGCCATAGATTTTTTATTCTGTCATAATTCTGAAGGTCTATCAAAATAAAATTGAAGAGAAGATAATTTTTGGAAGTACACATGTTCCATTACAATAATACTCTTATCATTATAATTATTGAATTTTATTACAGGCTTATTTGAAGAAGTCATGTTGTTTTTAAACGAAAAAACGAATAAATTTATTTTCTAAAATATTTTCATAAAATATTAAAGATGATCCAAAATTCACTGAACTTTTCACCATTTTGAGCCCTATTACAAGTGTAGTAATTACTGCATATTTAGTAAGCAACTGTCTTCGCCTCACTGTGAAGCATATGATTGGATTACACTAAGAACAATTCAGAAATGCTATATTCACACTACTTACGGAATATTTACTAAACACAACATCAGAATTGAGTCCAGTACCTACAATATTTGCATCGAGATAGCTCATCGTTCATATCTATAATGAACCATTTTTTTTCGCGCTTTATTTTCAACTGATCAATTTTATTGCTTTGAAAATCTTACAATATTGGTTAGACCATTGGTTAGAAGAGCCAGCATTGGCCATTGGCTACCATTGGTTACAAAAGGAATTTCAAAAATAGTATTATCTAGTGGGACTTATCGTACTGAAATGAACGAACCTCGTATTTCATTTATACAGACTTATTTTTAAAAAATGAGATAGTTGTTAAAATTATCAATAAGCAAACATAATATCACGATTTTAAATTTTATGAAGCATGAAGATGTAAATTTGCTTTGATTTTCTATTAAATAGTATACTTCTTAAGAGTGAGCATTAAGAATTTTTTATATGCGGAGACTGTTTTATAATTAAAATTTTAATTACAATGAACCACAATTTTCAAGAAAGTGCGTTGCGTAATATTTTTCTCTTAATATTAATTAAATATGATCTGCATTACCTTGAAAAACTAAAATGCACATTAACGTATTACATTTTCTTCTTTACTCGAACAAAATAGTACAACGATATATTTGTCTTACGCCTTTACTTTAAGGGAGTAACAATCTGTCAAAAGAATAAAGATATCCCATTAACAGCTGATCATTTGTGGAATCCGTGTTCTCCGTAGAGAGAGGTAATTATTTCCTCCAAAGAATAAATGTGACTATTTCACCCAGTTCTTCCGAAGAGACGCTTTCCACAGATCGGTTGAGGGGGAGTTCCTTGGCGTCAGAACGCGAGCCTCAACTTCGGAGCTGAGCGTCGACACCGTCTCTGTACCTCCCTCTTAGCTTCCATCACCAATTTATACAAAAAATTATTCTTTTAACAAAAGTTTTGTAATTATAGTGATATTACGATCGTTAAATTCGTATTTTATCCATCTCAATATTATTCATGAGGAAAATCGTTATGAATCATTCTGGTAAAAGCATGTTAAGAATGAATTTTGTAGCAACCTGCTTCATAATTTAATAATTTACTAATTATAACAAGTAATACGATATGAACTATTCCTATATTGAATGCATTTCTTCTTGATTTTTATCGAATATTTATAAAAACTATACCTTATAGTGATAATGAAAACTAACCATCAATATATCCCCTCAAGGTCATACCTTCGAATTTACACAAGGAACCGACATCATCTTGATCCAATGTTTGTTTCCTCGGAAAGCATCCATTTTCCTCTTATTTATGTGAAAGTGCGTTTATTTTCCTGCCGAGGGGAGGAAATATATGAGGGCGTCGGGGGATGTAAGAGAAATGTAAATGTATCATAAAGTTCAAAGAAATGTTAAGTTCGGGTTATTCCATATCCTTCGGGCGAATGTGAACGGGTTCAATTAGTATTAAATACCAAAGAGAATGTGAATTTTTAATTTAAACAGTCAGAAACTTACATGTCAGTGTTCTTTTGTTTTTTTTTTGTTTATTTATTTTGTGAGAAGTAAGGCATTTCAGAACGTCATTCAAATTTGAAAGACTTAATTTTCCGGAAATTTTACGTTTTATGTATTAAATTTGGAATTCAGCTTCACAAGAACTAGATTTTCATTCTAAAAAATTTGAATGGCACACATCTCTTGTTTCAAAAGTAGGTATCTAACTTTTATACTTGTCTATCGAATTTCGTTTTTCACTGTCCCTGGACGTCTAAGAAGATGGGGGTGGAAACGAATTAATTGCTTATAATTCTTTCCTTAGATTTTCATTTATCGTTATACAAATTAGGTAAATTCTATCACGAAAAATGCAAAAACAAAGAAAAAAATATATACGTAATTTAATCGAACACCCGGATTAAGTTTAAAATACAAAAATTCACACAGAAGTCTTTAATTGCCGATTTTTAATCAGACGATTTTTGGACGAAAGTTTTTATTTCCGAGACGTTGGTATTGAAAGTATAGAAAGATACTACCTAAAGAGTATTTGAACTTTAAAAACATAAAACATCTGTTTGCATTTACTTCTATTTTTTAGTACATTGCTAAGGTGAAAGTTGTTACAGAATATCATCAACGAGAATCACAGAATCCGAGCGAGACCGTAACACAGTCACAAAAATCTCATCTGAAATGTTCAATTTCTTTTCAGAGAAGGCAACGTATTTCAATTAAACATAGTTTTCGTTAAACAGATAATTCTAACTTTCATGATAATGAAAATTAATTTGATTGCATTAGCGTGTGATATTTTTACTGCGCATCATTACAAGTCATGATAACTTTTTCAATAAAATTTAAGTAAAGTGTTGATACTCTAAAAACTAAATTATATAAAGTTTACACGTAATCAATGGTAGTCATAAACGAAAGAAAAATCACTCCAACATTTTTGCAACGCTCTCGCAAATTTTGCAATGCTCTCGCGCTCGATTTGCACAGATCATCGCAATAAAATGAGAGGTCCATATCTCATAACATTTATACATCAGAGGAAGTGAATAAAAAATGGAAATATCTAAAACATTGTTTGTCGAAGAATAAGATGTCTCAATGAACAATTGATTGTCAGGTACTTCTCATCGATACTAATTTTTACTTCAACATAAATTTAATAAATACATTAATTTAGAATGTTTTGTTTTTGAAAATATTTTAAGAACGTTCATTGTATCTTCTTGAATCAATATGAAAGGATCTACGTAGCATATCATTTAAAAATATTTATTGAAATTTGTCATTTTATTTGCATGATATTCATTCAACTACATTCACTATTTAATTAACCGTTCCTCTAACCCTTGTTTCAGGGATGTGGTGACTCCTGTAGGACAGTGCGGGAACCGGCGGCACTACGCTCGGCAGATGTGGCTTCTACGGCCGCCATCGCTCTCCCCAACATTCCGGCAAGACGCCGCCGCGTCGCTTTGTCACCACTCATCGCTCTGCGATCACCATTCAACTCCACACTCATTTTTGTGGCACAGATCTCGTTACAAATAGGTGTTCAAACTCAATTTTGTATAATTAACACGATTCTCTTCCGCTATGATATATTGTATTATTTGAAGCTACCTTTTAAATAGACCATTTTTATTCGAAGACAATGTTTGGTATCTGTAATTTCAACTAGTGATGTTAAAAATTAGCTTTCGGTATATTATATTGGAATAAAAATTGTCTACTTAAAAGGTTGACTCAAATATTGAGTTTTGTGCATTATTTTTCGAACTCGCGATATAATTTAGAGAAGAACTATGATACATTCGAACGTTTTTAATTAATATACTTACAGTAAAAATCCACTTTATACTTTCATATTCCACTGAGGCCAAGAAATCAAGTGATTAGTTGGAATTCACAATTTACGTTCCTATGAGACACTACGTGCATTCCTTGGAGTAGTTACATAATGTGTCAAGAGATTATTAACTTCTTTCGACAAAATAGGGACAATTTCTAGATCGTATTATCAAAACACTAGAACATTTAATATTAGTTTCTTTTTTTGTATTATTCCAAAAGCGGAAATATTCATAGATTTTTTCTTTAAATTCTGTTTTAACTGAGCATATGTCACAAAAATTTCCTTCACATTTAATTCCTTGTATTGAAAATTTCTTATTAAATACACTGTAAATAATGTTTATTGAAGTTTCTGGTTTTACAAATTATTTCCATGGGATAGAAAATGCAATGAGAGAAAGAACGTATACACAAATGCACATCGAAATACACACATTAAAGCAATGACCAGTATATTTTGTTTATGAAAATTAGAATTCTTCAGAAAAAGCTAAGAATTTACATCAAAGACAAGATGGAAATCATTCGAGGGAATATAATGAGTACTTGATTCAACGCTTAAGGAAGGAGACAATATAAGAATAAAGAAAAACCGTGCTGACATGCTTAACATCGAAAAGGTCATTTAACATTGAGTGGCAGAACACAAAGAAGCTCAGTACAGATACTTCATTCTCTTATCTGATTTACTGCACTGTAGCATCATATTTTGGTAAAACGAAAAGAGTTACAGCAATCTTTACAAGATAGGATCTCCCACGACGCATGTCATTCTTTAGTGGGTAATAAAATAATAGAAATGATATCAAGAACAAGTTCAACCTCATTTTCTTCATTAATCCAACGTAAAACGCGCTTGAAAAAGGAATATATTGGGTGCTTTATGTATCTGACGAGCATTTGAGTTGCATTAAGGAATCCACTGCTAGACCCGTGTTCCGTTTGTGGAAGTGAAGGCCAATACGTATTCCGATTTCCAACATAAATCAAGCGTTCACTTATCTTCTATTCGATGGAAAATCGTTTTCGTGAGATACAAATAGAAAGAAATGACGACAAAGAAGGTTTATGATAACTTAAAATAATATTATTTGCAATAAACAGAAGAAGAAAACTGTTTTTCTCGCATACAGACTTTTAGACCGGACTCGTATAAATTTTAAATCACTTGATCGTCTCATCGTAAATAATTTTATTCGGGTAATAATTTAAATGTTTATGAAGTACTACTGAAATAAAAGTACTAAGAAGCGTTCATTTGTTATAAGAAACATCTATTATAGTCGGTCATGATTTCCCCTTGAATTACTGCTACTATTTTATGAAATGCCTGAAAGGATTTATATTACAATGTATGCTCCCCAATACAATTTTCAATTTTATCTTCCTCGAGTGATGAGTTAAAAATAACCCGCGTGAATGCTTGAATGCGATACAGAAGAAGATATGAAACCAAAAAATGATTACGATGTAAAATGAATTGAAGTAATCAACTACTCACTGAAACAAGCCATTCACCTCTTACACAGCTGCCATAGTTATTAAATTACGCAATAACAAAATCATGCTGGAAAGTCAAATCATAAAATCTTAATTTATTCTACTTGAACGTAAAATTTTGTGTTGGAAAATCCACTCAAGTCGTAGCGTTAAATCAGTCATTTCAATCTGGCAACAAGTACAATTTGAGAAATTTATATACTTTACACTTCATAATTTTTGGCAATATTTCACAAAAATAATCTGTTCGTAGGATATAATGAGACTATAATGAGATATAATGAGCGGGTTTACTTCCATCTAATTTCTCAGNTGAGACTATAATGAGATATAATGAGCGGGTTTACTTCCATCTAATTTCTCAGCACGATATGAGAAAATCTAATCCGAGTCGTACACTCATACTACCCGTAAATAACAATTCAAAAACACACCTATTTTAATCCTGAATTACTCAAGTTCCCTTTTATCTATGGATTGCTATTACCTCTCGTACTTAGGTTATCACGCTTTGTGTCGTGTTACAAATAAAAAATACCACATTCGTTAGAATGTAACACGCAAATTTATCACGCTCTTCGCGACTGTTTCCGCTGCGTGTAGATGTAACACTACGAGTCGTGTTTCTAGCTTTTCTTTCACTTCGTAACAGAACGAAAGTGCTTGTCACTCGAACAATTCCGTGACAAAGGGTTGTGTTTCCTTCGTCCGATTTTTTAAACAAGATTGACCGCCTTTGTAACTTTCTCTTCCCGGGCCTCCGACATCCAACGTTTTCGAACTCGCTGGTTTGAACTCTTTTTTTAGTTTTCTGTATAGGGGAATGCGTAACTTTCACTTCTCAACCCTTTCGTGTCCCACGGTGGCGACGGCGAGTGTGGGGTGATGGGCAGTCGCTCGTGACAGAGTGAGTGTTTGGGAAGATAACTTGGAAGTTACCCGGGTAGTCAGTAAAACTGCGTGGGGACTAGGGTTATTACTCGACGCAACAGAATCGAACTACAAGAGACATTTGAAGTAGCGCCTACGACGACTGTATAACAGCAAACATTACGATTCATTAAGATTTACTACTGTCAGGGTTTGCCAGTGACTTAAGAGGGACTCGAATGATCTGATTATGATTTAGACTGACTACTGGAGATATATAACCTTGAGAGTATATTTGGAGTTGTTAAAGGGTTGTGTAGTGTCACTATTTCCTCTTTTATTATCAAGAGTTACACAAGTTCCATTAAATCGTGGACTTAATACATTTGTAGTGGTATATTCCACCAGGAACACGTATGATTCTGAAAAGATGTATTTGAAAATTTAGAGTTTGTTCAGACTATTTTTACTCTTATTCTCGGACTAGTTAAACAAAATTCTATAGAATCTATTTTATTATGTATCATATAATAACATTTTTTTGCGTAATTTTATAATTTCGACTCTCCAAATCATTTTAAGACACTTTTCAACTTATATTAAGAACGAAACATGTTGCAATTATATTTGTAATTTTCCCAAACATGTCAATACATTTATCATCTCTCTCACTTACCGCGAAATACAAATTTAATCGCTAAGATGTGTTACAAATCAACGCGTAATTTTGTAACAATTTCTGAGCAACTGAACACACAAAATGACGATTTAAAAAATAATACGAAATTGTTCGAACATGTTATTACATATTTTCATTATTCAGACACAATTTTTGTACTAATGATACTATTAACGGTAATTAAAGACCTTGGAGAAAGGTTTTTTTATGGTCAGAACCAATTACATCGACAGAAATGAGCAAAATTACTAGTGTACGCAGAATGGTAGTTAGCGCGGGAAATGGAGCGCCGCCATCGCGTTGAGCGAGCTGCGGCTGACGGCGAAGTTTCCGTGAAGTAAGCCCGCTCTCAATGCCCGCAGTTTCATTCTCCACAGTCAGCTTTACTTTTCAAGTAAAAATTTAAATAGAAACATTCCTATCAGGAAAAAAGTAAAGATTATTAAACTATTCTTGGCAAATTGAAAAAGAGAAAATAATTTACTAGACAAATAAAATATTTCAATTTTATAGTTTACAACATAATTTAAAACATTTCAATGCACATTTTCAAGCATAAAGTATTAGAAACATATATTTACATAAGTGTTATTAAACACACTTTTGTCATTAAATTTGTGTCCACCGAATATACCGCACGTTTGAGCAATAAGACTGGGATGAAATTTCTTTATTTAGAAGATGATTTTTTTAAGAAAACTGCTAAGAACTTGTATTTTTATCATCAAAATTAACTGCCACGAATTTATGAAGTAATTAATCATTCTATACATATTTTTGTTGCTCCACACGTTGAGTTCTATTGTAAGTTATTTAATGATTGGTGATAAACTTGATATGTATAAGGATTATCTAAATTAGACATCACATTATTATTTGATTTTCATGCGTGATTTCAAATTGTAAATAATGATTATCAAGGTTCATTAGAACGATATTTTCAATGATGGTCATTACTCTGAATGACAGACAACTTCATTTGTTTGGAAATAAATTAACAACTCGACATTTATTTCGAGGACTCGAAAAATATTTTGAGTTAGTTTAACCCAAAATTCACTGTGAATAATAGGAAATTTTCTGTATCATACATTTCTATTTGTCCTCTCGAGATGTCGACCAGAAACTCTTGCAATTTCAATTTCATGCTCATGTTGGTTTCACCCCATCACCATTTCTAACGAGTTAAAAGGACACCAAAATAAATCTACGAACTTAAACTTATAATAATTATTAAACAGAATCCTCTAGAATTTATACACTGAAAATGAGACAATTCGAAGTAATAAGTCCCAACAACGAAAATACCTGATGGAAGACGTTTATCTGAATATTGGCACACCATACTCCTGCAGTACGTTTACAGTCGCAGTTTAGTTAGGGAGGGGTATGTATGCCGAACGCACAAGTGTTTGATCTATTGTGCTTCCTTAGGGTGAAATTATAATGAGCGAATGTTGTGGTAGAATGAAAGGTAGGGAAAACTGCCCGGAGAAAACCGGCCGAAAACCCCGCTTCGTCCACCACCGTCAATCCTACTTGAATTAGTCACACTTGTATATTCAGAAATAAGTCGTGTGTAACTTCCTTAAATATTTGTATATTCCTGAAATACCAAATAAAAACACTACTTGATATGAAAATAAACTCATTTAACTATTTGTGATTGTTACAAAAGATTCTGTGTCAATATTCATAGGTATAAATTTTAAAATTGTTTTGTACGTTTATTAATACAGAAATATTTTTGATAACACTCTTAACTCCGTTGATGCGTCAAACCCGCTCACACTAAGCTCGCTTTCATGTCTTGAATGTTATAGTCCGCATAAAGAAACTAAAAACGTACAACTGCATCAGAACAGCAATAACTTACGTGTATTCCACGTTTAAAAAAGTTTTGACGCAACCATGCTTCGCGTCACATATCACCTACACGATCTTCTCCGCTCGACCGAGCACTCCATCACTCGGGAAGGAAACCAGGCGCACCGGCAGTCAGCCCGTGGCGCTCGGGCGATGAGGCGAGCTGACAAACCTCAAAAGAACGACGGCTACAGACCTCATGGGTTATCGCGCTCATAATAATAAGCATTTACGACGACCGGCAGCAGCTGGCATGTAAGTAAATATCTCCCGCGAATGCATGAAGAGAATTACTTTTATCAGGAGTGTTTTGCCTCACACGTCGGAAAGCGATGCGTCAAGTTGGAGGTAAGCTAAGGACTATTCGGCACAACTCATGAATTAGCATTAACAGAAAATTTAATTTTTAGGGAGAAATTGGTTAATAAACTCGATTCAAAATACTAGAACATTAATTTAATTATAATTTTTGGTTAATTTCCTTCGCGTGGAAATTTCAATGCGTATCTAAACAAGAAATTACAAGGGATGAAGTATACATATCTAGGGATAATACAGATAAAATAGAACATGTTTTATGGGTATGAAGGAAAACAAAGTATCGACGTAATTTTGCAGATCTATGTGACAGAAACATGTCCAAGTTGATAGAAGCGCTACGGAAATTTGAAAAATACAAAGACTTCTGTGGGAAAATATGATTAGAAGAGGATTGATGCAGCAATAACAAATTATGTTTGGAGTAGGGAAATTTAAAAAATTAACACTTAAAAAATTCGTAAAAATACTACCATTTCTTAAATTTAACGTTTTAATATTTAAATTTGAAATAATTCAAAATGATTACTTCTTTTTTCATGCAATATACTATCCACGTGCAGAAATATTTTGTAATGCAAAATTTCCTTCATTTTCAGAATTTTCCATTCTACATGGTAGATGTGAAGAGTATATCTATTGTAATTTCATTTCCATTTTCATAAATAATTGATGTGTAAAATAGTATACAACCGAGTACGATTTTAGTAAGAAAATAATGGATGCATTACATGCAATGTCACAAGCTGATACAGTATCCGCTTAGATTGATTACATAATGTTTTACAGAAGAAAAAACTCGTATATCACAAAACTTTCGAAATGTTATAAAAATATTTATTTTTAGTTATTGTTCGAATGCATGAGATTATTCACTAAACAAAAAGTATGGTCTAGAATTTTCGTTAAAATGTTAGATATTGCATAATGTATGTGTGTGAACTGCTTAAAGTTTTTCTTTATTGTCCTAGTCTTATTTTCATTATTTTGCCATTATAACATTATAACTACCCATATGTTTATATAGTAACTTACATGTAATATGTACGATCCATGCGTAGTACTTTCCGTATAAATTCACCTTTTACATAAATTTACGGAAAGAGTAAATTTCAACTTGAAATTTTGAAAGAAAAAAAAAATGATCATTTCAAATTGCCGGTAGTTCAGACAGACAATAACGAAAGAAAATCAATAGATTTCCATGGATAATATCAACTAATGAATAAAAAAATATTTTGCAGAAATATACTTTGTACTGCATTAATTACCACATCGCAAATTTGTATGGTGTAGAGCGCAATTACCCTCATTTACGTACGTCACCTTTCCCGCATCCTTCCACACCCCTTTCCACAAGCGATCGTTTTCAGCCTTCGACAACCACATTGTGGATGCGCTTGAGACCCGAATTCCCAGGTGAACGACCTTGTCATAAACAGTTCCACGAGATTCGTTCATGCGATCGTCTGGAGCAGCGCATGAAGGTCAATGCACACACTCCGATGGCAACCTTCAAATCCGCGATGGAGACGTCCACTCGACGCGACGGCAGGCGCCGTAAACCCGCCGCGCATAAACATGACGTAACCAGCGTGTAACCATCGAATAACAATCGCGTAACCGTATTCTGCTACGCGCCAGAAGGTTCTTCGGATGGTACAGGCGCTGAAGGGCGAAGAAGTGGATGAGGGCGGCTGGAATGGTACGATGAAAGGATGTTCGAAATTTCTGAGTCATTGTGTTAGTGAGGTGGATTAAATGGTCAGAAATTATATTAATTTGAAGGAGGGAATGAAATGTTCTTTCGAGGAAGTTAGTTATCTGGGATTAGCTTCCTCGGATACTTAAGTTACCTGAAACTCCTTTTGGAGGATACAGAATTAACGTCAATATAAATTTATTAACGTACTAACTGCATACATCAATAAGTGGTTAGAGTTAGTTTATGGTTAAGATTTTTAAAAAAATTGAATTTCATAAACACATTAAAATCATAGGAAGGGATTTAATCTTACTTACTTCTCTCAAGTTTTGCAGCTAAAATAATTCTAATAAGCAACAGAAGAAAATAACTATGATGATAAATACTTCCAGGAAACTGAATGTAGGTTGATACCCAAAATCACAGTTTACTAAGGTAAAAAATGATACGTCTATGGGAATGAACAGAAATTACAGCAGGACTGCAATAACCTGAGCAATATATACAGAAGAAATGGTAATGAGATGTGACGATACTCGTTGTTCCTGTGAAGGCCAAGACAAGTAGAACTGACGGCAGCCACCACCTTGTGAGGAGGGGACGTTAGCGGTGGACGAGATATGGAACGAGGATAGCGGGGACGAAGAGGAGGACGGTTGCGGAGATGCCTCGATCAATAGGCACCCTGCAGAGTCCCGTCTCAGGCAACAGAGGGGAGCACTGTGCGGACTGGACCGCGCCCCGACCGCGCCCTAACCTCACCGGGCCTCGAACTAAGGAAGATTAGAACGTCTGTACTTCAATAAATATTACAAGATCTCTGATCACAAACCTAATGCAAACCGAAACATTGGATTGTTCAATAAATAAATATGAATTTGTGTTCAAAAAAATCAAACAAACTGCAGCTGTACACGTGGAAGACGAAAATCAATTTTAATATTCGGAGAAATGCAACTGGCGATCCCATCAATTCCGTCAAAGGACCCTAAGGAAAAGTCTGACTTTATATTTCTGCACCCAAGGCAAAATTATGAAATTCTGTTCCTATTTTAGAATAAGAACAAAAATAGTAAGCAACTTGTCATAATGTTTGTATGATATCAAAAAATAATAGTATTTACAGTTACACCTTTTAAACATGTATTTATTACAAATTCTAAAAATAACGATAATTTACAAAAACAGAATTGGAACTGAAAAGGTAAAAGATCAGCATTCGTCAATCGTTAAGGACAAAGTAAAAAGTTATTTTGTATGTAAATTGAAGTAACTTAGTACGATGATTTTGAACCAATGTCTCAGTAACACTAATAACTTCCCTAAGTTATTAGGAAATTTAGTGAAGGGTAATCAGCAACATAATAATTCTGTTCGTTTTGATTGTGTTTGCTGAAGTCAATACGCTTAAATATATTTACTTCATGTTTTCATACGTTAATATGAAGAACACATCGAAAACATTCTTTCATTTTCATTAATTTGTCGACTTTTTCAGTACATTTAAAATACTTAATATCCGAACAAATTAAATTATTATTCGACTTTGTTGTTCATGAACAAGGTAATTCGAAGAAATAATAAATTCTAAGATTAATAGAAGCATAATAGAAGAACAAAGGTTCCCGTATCGTAATGTTAAAAACTTGAAGTAACGTAGGTTCAAATAGCATAGCATAACACATCATGCAACATCAAGATTCGGAAATAGCAAATAAAAAATAATTCCAGTTTCCTCAAGGTTAACACTTCTCTGATTTACAAACCATTTTTATCTTCGTCAGAGTTCTCTAATGACCCCCATTGAATCTTAAGGTAACAAACGAACATTTATGAGCTCGAAAAACAACGCCTTCTAGTCCACAGTAATATATGTTTCGCTTCGCCTCCGAGAATATCACATTTTTTTCTCCTTCAGATCACAGACGCTGATACCCGCTTTCCAGTCCACTGTCTCGGTCCGCTTCCACGTCAGGTACAATTATCCTTGAAATGAGGTAGAAGACATGACTGCGGTACCGAGTTATGAGCCAGAGTGTGCCGCCTCGGTCAACGACTAATGATTTTCCGCATCGCGAGGAAGCGACCGGTGCCTTACGCCAGACGGCGTGTTAATCTACGTTCGAGACTCTAGCGAACGATTGCTTGTATCTTATGCATAAAATATGACGACTCTGGCACCAACAAGGGAATGTTTCTTTCTCCTTGCGGCTTCGAGTATAAGTACCTTGTGCTGCAGGGAATTGAGACATGACGGAATCGCAGTTGCATGGCTGGTGCTTTTATTGCCTTACGTGGAAGCGTGATGCGTATCTCACGAAAGGGAAAGGGTTGGTAAACGCTCGCCAAGTACGATGAGACTGGAGATAGTGCGAGTGAGTGTAATTATTATGTTCTCCTGAACACCGAGGGGATCGTTTGCACTCACCTAACGACGGGAATCTGTATTTTTTCTGGAAAACTGCGGACAATAATGTTTCGAACATAATTTTGGGAAGATTAATTATTATTCTGAGGTCGAAACACTGCTTTGTATTCGTTCTCGTTCTGATTCACACCGTTTATGTATTTTTAAAGTATCAAGAACACCAATTCCTAGGAACAATTATCTCACGCTTATTCTTCTTGGTAAGAATTCAAATCACGCAAATTTAATCAGGTTATATGACTTGAAACAGTCTCACTATTTTGTTTGTTTGTTTGAGTTACGCATTGCTTTGAATATATTATAATTCTCATTAACTTACTATTTACATGCATCATATGTGAGACGTATCAATATAATACCTTACACATAATAGTTATTTACTGAGGAATAAAAACGAAATAAAATATAACTGCTATTAAGCATTAACAGATCCACATGATCTCTGATTGTCCTCTAAGACGTGTGGATAATTTTGTAAATGCTACGATGGAGGCAGTAGGATGACTACAAGAACTGGACATTAGATTGTAATACGCAATCCTTGATATGCCACCTAGGCCCACTGTATTTTAATGTTTGTTTTATGCGTTTATTCCTACAAGTTGACTTGTTTTGGTTTATTAATATGTTCGCTGCCATACGCTAAATACAGAAACACGTTTTTGTTGTTGTTTTTTTTGTAAATGTAGTCGCACCATAGACACAATACATAAAGGTTCATGGTAGAAAAACTTCTGATTTAACATCGCAGTCAGATGCTCGAAGAGTTTGAGATTGACACAACGTTAGGACACGGAGTGTTATCGCCGGTTGGCACGCCATGCTTCGCGTGGCTCTCGCCCACGATTACGTGTCCGTCTATTAATACACGCGTCTGTCGGGCGACTGGCGGCTATGCGATGCGAATAGCCTTGGACTGCAAATGCATCCAGCACGAATGTCCTTCCAATCAACTTAAGCTACACGCCGCTTCGGTGTCTTTTGCCATCGAATGACACAAGGAATGCAAGAGCGACAAAACATGCGAGGGAAATAGCTACAGTGTTTGGCACAAATAATTTGGATGTATTTAACACTTCATACGGATCAAACATTCCTCAGATGGATATACTCCAAATTTTAGTTGATAAAGATCTAAGTATTCAAGTAAAGCAAGAATAGGATACCTGGTTTTTACCCAGGAGGCAGGGGTTCGATTCTCGGCGTGGGGATTTTGCCCCTCTGGAAGATTTCTTGCTCATCACCAAGTCATCGCAGGTTCAATTCCCGATGGGGCCGGAAAAAATTGTAGCTTTTCACATGAATGTCCCAGTTCATATAGAAGTGATTACTGAAAAGCGAACCCCCACTCCTACTCGCTAACTGTAACTATCACTAAGTACTTCTACTAACCCCTCCACGTGGGCCAAGTTGTTGGTAAACCCATCTAACTTGCCCACCTATACTAATACCATTCTACCCTCCTACCTCTTATCGCCCCATGTAGATAAGCTTGAATAACACGCTACATTTCTTATTTACAAATACTACAATAATAAAAATATCAATATATTTATAAAAATAAATAAAAAAGGCGAAAAGGGAAAGGAGTAGAGTGAACGTGCAGCGATTCCAGATCGGCAGTAACAGTGTCTACTTCACTGTTCTCGTTGGTTGTTTCGAGTGTTGAGGATAGATCATTCTATTTCGTTTTGTTTTCCCAAAGTAAGTGCTTGAATTTTCTTTACATTTCTTTTGGATTTATATAGAATGACAGCAATACAAAATATTTTAAAATAAAACAATTTCTTCACAACTACTGACCTAGACTAACGGTGCGAACACCAAAGGTTATTTCTAGAAACGGTTATATTTAAATTGGAGGCCGCACAATCTCTCCAACAGAAATGAGAGAGTTTGCAAATCTACTACTTAGGAGAGATGACGCATTGTTCCCATTAGTTTCCATGCGAGTAGAGATTAAGCACTGAAGGAAATAAAACTAAGGGCAATGAGGATGAACTAATCAGTTAAACGTGCTGTCAAATAACTTAATGCTATTTTGTAATGTTACCTGGGCTTATTTATTTCTGATTCAATTTTTTCTCCTTAATGAAAATTGTTCTGAAAATTCTTTCATTTTTTCGATCTTTTGATCATCAGGTCACTCACCCCAATAACACTTCTTCATAAAAACCTTACAGCAATGTTATTTACGTGCGATCATTATTGTTAACAAATTAATTGTAGTTATTACAAATAAGAATCCTACCTATGCGTGGAATCACACCAACTCTGTAAGAAGAAACTGCGCAAAATAGCTTTCTTGGTTGTATAACAGTTGTATCAAATTAAAGCATAACAAATAAAATATCTGGAATTGTATTAAAGACAAATGAAGTCAAAATTATTAATAGATTCTACTACTATTAACGTTCATTATATAATCTAATTAAATAAATAATTAATAACTTACGACCTTTAATGGACGAATAATATTAATATTTTCTGCGAAGAGCTCACTACGTTTCGACTTGGATAGGGATCAACAGACGACGACTTTAATCCAAGTCGATCTCTACTGAAAATATAAATTTTATTCGTCCATAAAAGGTTGTGAGTTATTAATTATTCATTCATGGTTTGGCAAAAGAGTAATACTTGGATTCTTAAAACCTATTTCATTTAATTGTACGCAGATTATCCTATCTATACCATATGTCGGGAGTCTTCACTCATGTGAGCTTAGTCGGCTGGTATCGTTTGTTAGATCAACAAGGTCATCGCAATTTGTAAATAAACCATACCTGTGAGACGGGTGTCCTTCAGAACGCACCCAAAGAAGATAATTTGTGTGAAGGAATAGAACATTGGCATATTTACCACGTTTCACACAAATATAGAGGTAACATCGTGGACAATGAACCACACCTTGCAGTACAAATTCTTAAGTGTCCTGTTTCCTTGTAGTACAGGTCCTCCAATAAGATAACTGTCAAACAATAACAGACATGTATACATGATATACCCTATTTTACTTTAAGATGAGAAGAAATTCTAAGCTAAGTGGCTAAGGAGTTTAGTATTTATTTGGTACAAAGGACCCATGCTTTGGATCGTTCAACAATGTAATGCTCTTTGTTTCGTCTCATTATCTGGGGAGGCAACGTGATATAAAGAATTTCATTATCATTTTTACATGTATTACACAATTAAATGAATACAAATTTTTCGGAATCTTATTAACCATTTTACCACGGAAAGAAAATGAATATACGATACATTTATTTATAAGAAACAATTAATTTGTAAGCCTACATATAATTGTATTAGGGTTTTTAATGTTAATATACAAACTATATTTGAATCAATAGCTCTTTGGACATGGTGATTTTTGTTGTGATGAAAATTTTGCTTACATTTATAACTTACAAATTTGTTGTTGTGTGTTTGCAGGCATGGTTAAATCTCTTATCAACACGGAGGCACAGCAAAACTTCTAACATGGGAATTTACAAGAAATGCACCGTATATTTGAAATAAATTTGAAGAATGTGTGTCTATTTAAAGCAACACATCGGTATCTCTTAAAACTTTCAATATTGTCTCGATAACTATTACAAAATATTAATTATTATATTTCGCAATTATACATAACTTCATATGTAAAACATATATACTATTATAAACTCCTGTCAGAAAACACGTGCATGTATTGTCGAAGTTTTGAAGGAAAATATTTTCTTACTACTACTTACAACATTGTAGGTTTTAATAGGACTGTGATTTAAAAATAAACCAAATAGAATACAAAGATAAAAATATAGATTTAAGAAAGTAATTTGATCGCGTTATGAGTGTATTTCTCATACAAACACAGAACTCTCCAGAAAAGTTAAAATCGCATTACGTAACGCATTCCAGAATTTTTGTTCATACAGTACGTTCTTTATGTATGATGAGTGACATGGTTACTAATTTATCTAATATACAATCAGTATCATATTTAATGATATTGCAAGTTCTTTAATTAATTGTTCTTCGCGAAGATTTGTGTGTGTATTAGGTCAGAATTCATTATTTCCTTGACACGTTTACGAGAAATGTGTATTGATATCCATCAGTTTCATAGATTAATAACGTATACCTCATATTGTTTAATTTCCTCTCAATGTGTCAAAGATACCGTATGTTCTTAAAAAAAACATAATTATAATTTGCAAACCCTACTCCATCCTTCCCTTCATTAGTTTCTCGTGCGATGAGACGCTGAGTATAGGCATCAGTTTCTCTTTCAATGCTCCATGAAAGAAGTACTTCAACTTTCATTCAGGTAAGTAGCGAACAAACTGAACACGGTTCAATACACAAGACCTTAGTTGCGTCCCCTTAAAAGCAACAAGCACATTCACAAGTACTCCACAGCGAAGCGCTGAGAAACGACAGATGAAGAATAATCATGAAAAGATTTGAATGCTTGGAAAATTATTATTCCGATTCTCTAAAAAAAATACTGAACTTAAAAAACAGGTCAAACTAAATGTACTATACACCAGGGTCATGCACAGAAATTATTTGATGTATTTGTGTGAGTGTGTGGGGAGTGGGTTAGCATTACCATACCTATCCTAAAGTATTAAAACACGAGTGAGATATACAATTGTAATATACAAGTTTTTCACATGAAGGGTTCGATCCACAAGAGCACCTAAACCATTTTTTTTAATTTCGAGATATATTGTGTCAAGAACCGTAAAATATATCAGTTTACCAAGTCCTTGTCTCATCTGATTTATAAAAAAGTAAATTCAGATTTTTCAGACCATCAAATAAAATTGATGTATATTATATACAGTAGGTTTTACATAATTGTTTGTTCAAAGTCTATTATTTGTGCACAGATTCAAATTCCTCCTCAATCCATCTCTCATAATACAACATTGCTTTTTTATGACAGTATGAAAAAAAAATGACAGAATCCACGTATTTCACATCGGACAACAACAACGAATTGAAAATTCATGAAAATTTGACTTACGTCTGTGCTGACACTCCCTTCGAATGTAGCACCCCCTCCGCCAGGATTTAGCCTATTACCGATCCCTGGGAATATAACTCGTACCACAGCTGTGCATCGCTACGTCGCATTGTTCTGCGTATTCTCCAACACGTATGTTACAGTACAAACGCGAACGAGTCAACATGTGCAAAAACACACATCACGTGGGAGGGCATCAGCAAAATGGTTGCGTGAGCTTCAACCCTCCCTGCATATGTTACTTTGTTGTCATATAATCACTGTTTATCGTAAAACCATCTTACTGACCATGTATTACAGAAAAACATCCTGAGTTTGTGACTAATATTAAAGCATATTTTACATTCTTGTTTTTAATTTCAGATCATAGTTCTTCATTAGGTGTAGAAAATAATAAAAATGTATAAGTGCGGGTAAGATTTTAAGATATTGTCTTGTTCCTGTGAGTTGGCCATGCCAATATTTAGTATGACCGTACATGTAAAGTTTGGTGTACAAGTACATCGTTTGTTTAGGGTTAAGTGACACTAAATAACAGAAAAATATAGAAAAAATTACTTTTATTAAATTAGTAGTCCTGAAAATCACCGAAAAGAAAACTTGTGTTCTGTATAATTAGGAAGTTAACACTAGTAGAATATCAAAGAGAAAATAAGAAAAGAAATGAAAATTGACAACTAGAGCACATTTCAAATATTTTCGTGAGATTAAGGATAAGCTAATTTTCTATATAATGCAAATTAATATTTTCACATTATTAGGTTTAATTCAAGCTACGCTATCCCTAAAGAGTTAATCTTCATACGCTGCGAGGTGGCAGTAATACTACGAGAAAACATTTACGCACGCATTTTGCTCCGGAAGTTATTCGAAATATATGATACAGTCAGAGATTTAATCCCCCAGGACAATAAATTCTACTACATACTTATCACTCCATATTAAAACATACTTGTCATACATAGTCTTGAATTAAGTCATTATTATAAGCAAAAAATCCGTGTAGTTTGGAGCACAGTAAGACGGACGATTTTTGAGATGCCGTATTTAGGAGAGTTCTCAGAGCTACATCGGCTTATAGAGAAAGAAAACCGACAAGGTTCTAAGGATGAATGGTTGTAAATGGAGCGACTTCACAACCCCGCTCTGTCCTTCTGTGTAGATGCCGCCGAGGCTCAGTCGTCCTCAGAGGTCATTGAACTCCCAGCTGACGCGCGGATGACACAAGTAGGGAAGTTCCAATCTCATTTCAGATTCCAGGAAAGTCACACACATCACATAATTGCTCAGTTTTATGATACAGATATATATTATATTTGTTACCAAACATTACATGGACGACACTATATACATGGCAACACGATAGTTTTGTTGTAAATAAAGACGATATATTCTCCTTTTTCCTAGTAGTGATAAATATCCCTCTGTAACTACTATTATAGTTTTTTGCCCTTCATAAGAAAACAAGTTAAATTTGTTGAACACTTGATAAATTATAAATATTTTAAATCCTATTTATGATATCCGTTAATGCTCACTCATAGACCACTTTAGAAAATTACTATTATAACAGGAATTCTTTCTGGAAAACTTTCATTTGTACAATGTATAAAGTGAAAGAATACTGTGGGGGGGAATATACTTCAAAATTGTCATGGATGAGGTTTATACATTAGTATTCAAAGAAATACCTTACTTAGTATAAACATTTGTTTAAAAGAATCATTTAATCACTGTTGAAAATAAGATGAAATGAGTAAAGATGGTCAGAATAATTCATCACAAAACCCACTCTAATAAGATACTTCAATTCACCTTTCTTCTAGATTTGTTCAGAATAATGACGAAGCAAGGTTTTTAAATTTGTTTTAAAAAGAATCATTTAATCACAGTTTTTCCGATTAATGAATGATTTGATCCAATTAAATGTACCATCATTTTACAAAATTAATCATTCATAAATAGAAGGGACGCGCGTAATGGAAAGTGGGAACAGCTTGGATAAGGAAACATTTAGATATATTTGCCTCCAATATTTTTTATTGTATTTATGCAATAAAGAAGAGTAAAGGATTGAAGTAAATATAAACTCACCTCCGAAAGCAAAAATGTTTAAGCTGGGCTATTGATCTCCACTTTTTTCTCTGTATTTGTCCGAGAAAGCAGGATGGCTACAGGGGGTGGATCCCTATTCCAGCGGTGGGGGTAAAATGTGGACGGAAGCCATGCTGGATTCTACGCTAGGGGTTGTTCCGTCGCGAAAATTAAACGCGCCAAATTCATTTCGATTTTTAAAAAAACAGAAGGTTTGTGAAAATGTTTTCCTCGTAGATATCGCAAATTAAGTCACCAGGAAAGAAATTCGTAGTATGTCAGAGAATTTTTTTCGTGGCGTCATTTACCGGAAGAAAATGGAAATTCGCGAAACCAAAATCAGTTTCAAATCTTGAACGGTACAGCACCCCTACCGGCCGAAGTCGGAACTACGCGCATGGCGGCAAAAGAGATTTGAGAGGACATTTATGGCCGCCGCGCCGATCCGCCGCTGCGATTGGTCGGTTGCTATTGTAAACAGCAGCGGCCATCTTGGCGCGGCAGGCAGAGTTTGCATAATTTATCGGTTGGGTGGGGTTCGACGCGAGGGGGGAGCTGACCAATGAGGGGCGAGCGGGACGCAGCGCCACTGGCGGCAGGGGCGCCAACTGCGAAGAGGGAAGATGGGTGCTGAGCGGTTGCTGCAACCGCCGCGAGGACGGCGCCGCGAACGCTTTGGGACATCGCGAGCGACGGGTGGTGACTGCTGTACGGAGCTTATGGAGCGATCCCTGTGTGCATCTCACTATAACATCCTGGAACATCTTACACTCCGATGACGAATCCACTACATCCTACAAAAATTTAATTTAATTTTGATTACTAAATAACCTTTATTTATCACATAACTTTCTCTAATGACAGCTCTTGCTATGTTTTAGTTTTTGTTAAAAATTCTTTCGAATTTTGTGGATTAGAACACTAAATGTAAAAATAATGAAAAAAACATTATTTTCAATAAAATTAAATATTTATTAGAATTTATTAAAATTCCTTGATTGACGATGACAGTCATTCATTGTCATCTCCATTACATCATTAGAAAAGTTGAAAATCATGGAACACACCCCAATGAAAGTAATCGTCACTGATCGGTCATTCTTCTAGTTACGTATTGATCGAAATCAATTCAGAAGATTTAAATATCCAAAATATACTGAAGAACTGTAAGGATAATTAAATTACTATCCATTGCAGAAATACCTTCATTGAAGTAATGCGCTATTGTTCAATTTATACTCTGAATCCTTGAGTAACACAATCAATTTTTTCTTTATAAAAATTACAGTTTCAACGCGGTCAGAAATGACATCCTCCTTCATTATCAAAATTTTCAAAAAATTTTAGTCATCTCTTTCGTCATGACGCCATTTGGAAATCTTGAGATGTAAATATGAAGAGCTTTCACTTCTCAGTGGTATGAACCAAAATTAAATTTATGTACAAACAAAATAATTCAAGTTAGTATATACAAATATTTTTAGTATCAAATGCTTCATTTCGATTCATAACATTTCTTAAAATTCATTGGATGCAGCAGAAGGGTAGTATTCCTCGTGCAAAATCCTTCACTCCACTTCATTCATTTATACATCATAAAATTCACGAGAGATTGTTTTCAGCCCTGATGTAGTTTTGGAGGATTTTCTCGGTTGTAATCTCCATTTTAATGAATATTCAATTAAATTGCCGTACATTATTCACTGACACAGATATATCATACGTTTGAATATTCGTCCGATAACACAGAGTACATACTTATTATGCCCCTCAATTAACAAGAATACACGTCGTAACATTTCACGTAATCTTTCCAAAGTCATTTGATATTTGTAATACATCAGCAACTATTTCATAAATTCTATCAGACATCATAGTTTCACAACAGTCGTAGTAGTAATATTGAATGATTTTTCCTCGCTATTTTACACGACGAAATCTCCACTAGACAAGTCTGGGTATCAAATGGGATTCCTCCTGTCTGTGCCTGGATAGCGAACTGAAGACGAGGCAGCGCACCCGACGGCGCTCAAGTGTCTGATACGTAACAGTCGAGGCCATGTGACGCAACAAACACCCGAGCGTCGGCGGCACGCACGCACGTGATGTTCACACGCTACTCTGCACACGCGTGTTTCTTACACGCGCATTTGTTGACCCCTCGGCGACGGTTCGTACAGCAAAAGCTCTGATTCTCCACACACAATGAGACCAATCTTCCTAATAGTATTGTTTTCTTTCGGGATATTTCTTGACTTGGATATCCTTGAAAATTGTGGTTTCAGAAATATGTCATACACATTGAAAAATATAGTCCTTAATGCACAGGTTTTTTTCGCCAAAACCTCGGATGGGAGCATATCCTTAAACATGAGTAAGTGATTAATTAATCCGTTGTGGTTTGGGTAGCTATTTCTTTTTTATCTTTATCATTCCGAATTTCTAGTTTCGACGAAAAAAATCAAATCGAACTTTTGCAACACTCGAGTGCCGGAGAACAGGTAAATACGTAAATTAAAAGAATATGCATCATTTGTTAAATTTTCATAACATTTATTAAAAAAACATTAATAGAAAAAATGTTGAGGGTAGTAAGTTATCCAATTCATTAAATATCTTGCTTGAAACATAAATTTGGTCCTTGTATTAATAAGAAAAATCATTACATTCAATCCTCAAAAACTAGAATTTTTTTTTTTTTTTAGTAAGTATGGAGAAAGTATCGTCTTCTGCGCGTATCCACTCGCGAAAGCGCCACCTAAAAAAAGCGTCTCCGAGGCGACCTGCTGTCTCTCAGCCGCCGTCGAGGTCAAGGACGAAGGCACCACCCCATCGTAAAGCGGGGTGACGACGTCTTTAATACGCTTTTTATTACCCGCTCCCCACCGTCCTGCGGCTGCCGCCGTCACACCCGCGCCCGACGCGGCCGTCGTGACGTCATTTGACGGCGTGCGTAAGCAGCCTCCTAACGCCATTCATGCGCTTCGGTCTACTGTGGACCTCGTCACATACCAAGGTCCTCGGTTCGACTTCTTGAATTGGACTTCTTGAAGAAAAATCGCTGGATTTCTTGGATATCCACATCTCAGATTATATTCCATGGTGAAATTTTTGATATTGTTAAATAATAATAATTTAAATTATGTAGTAAAGTTACTGGGTCATAACATACTATTATACTCATAGTAATTCTTCAGACATTCATGACCAACAAGACTCCATTACAATCTTCATCAAAACACGACATTCGTTTGGTCCTTTCGAACGAATGGAAACGTGACGCTTGGTGATTTTTTGTTAAATTTGTCATTGAAATCAATATGGATTGATGGTTATAAACTTCGAGACTAAACATCTGTTCTATCTTGATCGTGGGGTGCATATTTAATATCTAAAAACACACAACGTGGTAGACGAAATTCTAGGATAAGCCGAAGATCGTCTGTGACTAAAAATGAAATGTATTAGATGTTCATTATCTCGAGGCAATGCAAAAATGATCCAAAGACTAATGTCTTGAGCTCAACAATCTTCGTTCCACTTCTGATTCTGAATTCTTCATAATGTGAATGATTGGTGATTCAAAACTGCTTTATTAAATTTCAGGACATGTTACCTCATATCATTTGAGTCTTGTGGCAGACACAACAAACAACCATCGTTTGTCAAATCATCTTTATAGATATGAGTTTTAGATCCAGTCATTCGACTTCTACCAGCAACAAAGACGATCCATTCCTGAGTCACAAGAATAAGTGAGGACTCGTAAGTGAGGAGAGAATCCACATACAGTGAAGTGTAGGAGTGATGTATTTTGACAGGAAGGTACATACCACAACATCCATTCTCTCACCTACACTTCATCCTGTCGTCTCGTGCGGAAGTGTGCCTCCGTCGTAGTATTCTCGTAGTGAACTCGTTCATTCACAAGGTCATTTTGATGGCTTTCTGAACGGTCTCCGGCGTCTCACGGGTGCGCTCACATACGCTCTTAGACGGACCAATAAAACACTGTTTATGACCTTCTCCTTCCCATCCTCCTCCTCTTCTTCTTCTTCTTCTTCTTTCTTCTTCAGCTGTTGCTACCACCACATCCTCTCGTCAAGAGTCCTCCCAACGTCCCCCCGCACACACGACCACCCTTCCGTTGCCATTAACTCAAGATGGCCTTCTTTAACTCTGCTTTAGCGACCAGCGAGGTGGAGGCGACAGGACGACGAAGCACCTCCTCCAATTCATTGCCGTGGAAACGACTTACATTGTTCCTTACCTCGCAACCAGTACACAGCGACACAAACAATAGCTTATTCCGGATTACTACAAAGAACTGCAATAGTACAGAATTCAAGATTCGAGTGTTATTATTATAATAATTTTCTTTGAAATCAATAAAAATAAATTTATTGATGCTATTTCATACATCATTTTATTCTTCTTGTTTTCTTTATATTTAATCGACTCCCTTCGCTAGATGGGGTTTGAACCCACATTATCCAAATTGGGACTTCGCCCCAAGGAAGGTCGCTGGTGGGATTCACTTCAGGACATATTATTCGCCTCTTAAGAGTATTCGCCTCTTTTAAGGTCCAAGCGAAGGAATCTTCCATGAATCGGTAAGTGTCCATGTTATTAGCAATCCAATGTTTTTGTCGGGGGTGATTCATATAGTGGTTTAGTGCACAAGGAAATAAATCGTAGCTGTGCATTTAAAGCACGATGAGACAATTCTTTTTATTATTTTTTGAGTATAATAAATACTCAAAATTGCGACCCAAAATGAGATAAATATATTAATATATATTATTAAAACTATTAATATATCAATATATATTATTGTCTCCTTATATTTATGACTAAATAATATTTAAAAAAACAGGAATTTCCAATTTACCATCTTTGCATTTTGCTTGTTCCTTGTACTGGACTTGTTTCTTGTCTCTAAAGAACAAATCGTTTTTACAGTATTATTAAAAATAACTCCCATTCATTTTTACAAATATTTAAGAATTTATTCTGATAAAAGAGGTTTGAACGCCTAACAATCCTTTGCTATCGTAATGGGGAAATGTGTTTTCAAACGCTGCCACAGTAAACAAGATTGAAGAAAAATACCTCTACCTTTTAAAAAAGCTGAACACATTTAGAGAATCGTACTTCGCGGTAAAATACGTAAATTGTTTAATTGGTCTTTCGTTTGACGATAACGTTAGGTGTAATCGGTACATTATTCAAAGCAATTTTGCACAGTTCATTGGAGATCCCCTGGTATTGAGTTATTCAGTATTCATACTCATGATAATCAAGTGATTCCTAGTCTGAACACGAAGATTCATTGCGTGTATAGAGTGATCGAACAAACTTGTACGCATATCACGTAGAAATGTGTTCGCAAATGATTCTTTAACCAATAAATTATCTCTGCCACCGAAAAGGAAACAATTAATGTATGATTTCTGGTTCTTAAAAATAAACGACTAAATGTTCTTCTTCTGGTTCTTAAAAATAAACGTCTCTCCCTCTGTGGCTTTCAAATTTTGCTCATTTACTACCTGAATAATCACTGCTCAACCAGTGTAATTTTTTTTGTTAAAAAATATTTTTCTCAAATCGTCATACAATGGATACCGAAGTAAAATGGTATCCATCATCGCTGGTGGTTGAATAGCGTAAGTGTAAAATTCATGAATACGGATTTCTTGCCCTAATTCTTTCTTTTCTCTGATCAATAATAAAGAAAATAACATAATAACCTATACAAAAAAAACTGTTGTCTGAACACGCAATAGATTGTGCACAAATTGAAATGAACCTTTTCCGGGTCGTATACCTTAGGATTAAGATTGGAGAAAGAAACTAAATTCCAAAACGTAGTTTGAACAATTTCATTGTTAGTGTTCAACTTATTATATTTTCTTCATTTTGATGTAGAGTGATTCCGTTTTGGAGTCTGTTTCCACCTAACCTAGGGATAGAGGAATAAGAGAGAGAGAGAGAGACTGTGTTGCCGAGGAAAAAGGTAAATAACCATCGGTCTGGAATGGATGAAGGTCAGGAAATCTCTTGAGTTCTAACTTTGCTCAGCAGTTTGTTGGTAATCAAGATGCTAGCACCTCGTCACAGAGAAACATGGAACTAAAATAGAATCAGATCATTGCAAATAAGGACAACAATAAGCGTAAAATAAATCAGAATAAAATTATAATAAATTAAACTAATTGCTGAAGTAAGGTCAGTAAAATAAAAAAAAGCGCGTATTTACGGACGTATCCGAAAATATATTTCTTTCCTCAGGGCATATACAAATANAAGGACAACAATAAGCGTAAAATAAATCAGAATAAAATTATAATAAATTAAACTAATTGCTGAAGTAAGGTCAGTAAAATAAAAAAAAAGCGCGTATTTACGGACGTATCCGAAAATATATTTCTTTCCTCAGGGCATATACAAATAAAATTCCGGTAAACACCTACATATTCCCATGTTGCACATGAAACAATTGTCACTTAGTTCAATGTTCAATCACAACGGTGTCACTGCAAGGTACACCACATTTTACTAACCTATCTAACCATTTCTCATGGTATTTCTCAACAATTTAATAGATTTACGTAATTACTGTGTAATTTGTACACTGCCTTATTGTCTATTAAACGTGATTTTGCCATTTTTACATTCCTTTTCAAATTTTGAACATAACTTTCTCTTTCCTTCCCATGTTTAGCGTGTAGTGTTTCAAGTCCTTGACCCTCCTTCTCCACACACACAGACACCCGGAATCATCCTTCTTGTTGATCATCTCTAAAAACACATTCAAGTTTCTATGTCCTCGCAAGAGAACCAGTGAAGGTTTGCCCGGTTAAACCATATTTTATTCCTTTCTCTGGTCCTTTTTGAAGGTAAGTAATTATACAAGACATTTGTTACACTGAATTTTCAAAACGACACTAGCTTGAGTACTTCAATGTCATTTTCAATACATGCACGAGACGGCAGAATAAATACTTGGAAGAATAATGCAGCATTCACCACATATATTTTGGTTTCTATATCGCAGTTGAAAACAATGTATAATTGTTCCTAAAAGATGAAGAACATACGAATTAGCGGTCGAAGAACATTAATCTCCTTTGGTCAGCGCCGTAGATTAGGCATAATGATACATTTTTACCCGAAACAAATATTTCTCCAAAAAGAATATTTTCATCGAAATACTGAGAGGAAACTATTATACAATAAACAAATTTATACTGTAACTAAGACAAAACCGAAATAAATAAAAATTATTTGTAAAAATATTAATGAAATTCGTCACCGTCTATTCAAGAAAATGAATTTATCTATATCCTTCACCAACATCCCTTAATAACCAGCATTCGAGTAAAACTAACGATTCGAGTAAAGTCTGAAGAAAATTGAAAAAATGAACCCTAGTGAGCCAAGGGTGTGTTTATGTATGTGACCTTAGGAGACCCTACACCTCAGGAGGTCTTCGGGGGTTACTGCAAAGGTGGCCGTGGGTGCGACATCGCTGCAAAGGGCTTCCTTCTCTAAAATGGCATTCAGTTTCGTAGTCAGCTGGAGAACGAATCGTTCCATCCGGAGAGTTACTAGTGAGTGCGTTTCGTAGAAAAGGAAGGTTAGCTTCCTTCCATGGCTTGATTTAGTGTTAATATTATGGTGGTGATATTTGTGCCGGAGGCTCTGAAGATTGAACGGGATTTCAGTACGGAAATTAACTCGGTGCTTAAGTAGATCTAACAATGATGAAGAAACTTATAACCGGGATATAACATACAGTGTTTCACCATAGTGTATTATCGTAATATATATATATATATATATATATATATATATATATATATATATATATATATATATATATATNTATATATATATATATATATATATATATATATATATATATATATATATATATATATATATATATATATATATAACTGTTATGCCAGAATGCTAGATATCTCTGTTTGGTCAGTTGTATGATGTGCTATGAAAGAAACTCTCCTTGACGAACAGTGACAAATAAAAATAATATGGATGTTCACGGATGTGATGAAGTTTTGTAGTTTTAATTTTGTACTAATTTTTTTTTTCAAATCCAAAAAATATGTGGAAGGTGTGTTCTAGGAACGGACAGATGTAGATCAGCTTGACAACACATTTCAGAATATATCGAGTCGCATCGGACAGTAATGTGTAGATAAATACCTTCGCAATTTCTCATCAACTTTGTTCTGTTCTGACACAATGGAAAAAGGGTGATGATAAACTACATCAAAGCACGTATATTGTTGAGATGGATGAACAAGAATTCATGAAATACAACTTCTTTGCATATTTAAACCAAGAGGATTTTTTTATTCAAAAGCGTGCTTAGTTCTACCGTGTGGTAGGTGTAGTTAGAATTTACTAGTGAAATGAAAAGGTTGAAAATACTACCTCTACGAGCACCGGCAGGTGCAAGGGAGGAAACAGTGGTCGTCATAAGTCGACGCAGATGCGAACCGGAAAAAACGCCGCTTGTCTTGGACTCCTCCTCTGCAGGTGAGTGGGATTTCGGGCGGAGCCCACCCATGGGTGTCTCTCTGCCCGCCTGCCTGCCTTCTCTGCACACGCGCGCGCGGACGTCGTAAAATGAACGGATGCGACGTGTGGGGGCGTTGGACATTACATCGCGTTGCGTGGGGTGAACGCATCGCTTGTACGGCTTCGGAATCAGGATTTAAGGATATGTGATCCTACCCACACTCGTTTTCTAAACAGATTTATTTATGAGAAATCGAGTTACTATTAGTTTAAAAGAAAACGCTCAATTCGAGTTCTCGTCGATATTTCATTGGCGAACTAAGGATTTATAAATGTTCAGCTTTTAGCTGAAAACAAATAAAAACTTCGTAAAAACTGTTTTTGTATCAGTTACTAATATGCTAAATATCACCTCACGTAATAAACCATATATGTGGGAGATTTGTGATTTCTGTATTTTCACATGTTAGTATAATAAATTTATTGTCAAAAAACAGTACAAACTGCGTATGACCACGTGGAGGACAATAAACTAATTTACTCTCCGGAAGCAAGCAAGGGACCATCCCATCAATTCCGATCAAGAGTCCTAAGGCAGAGGCGGATTCAAAAATTTCAGCAAAAGTTCCTAGATAAGATAAAAAGTTTGCTGCGAGTTATAATACTAATAGAATGTCAATATGTTTGTAATATTACGCAAAAAATTACATGTACAAGTTATTATCGAATTATAGATTATTCTGAGTATAGTGTTTAAAAATCATAAGAGTTGAAAAAAAACCCACTAAATTCACGATTTATTGTTACAATAAACATGCCCCTAGACAAAGCCTAGAAAACCTGCATAATAAATCCGCCTCTACCCGAAGGAAAAACGGAGAAAAACCCGGGCCAGGACGGGTTTACTTGAATGGGTTATTATGGGGTTACCAGGATGGGTTATTACTTCTGTTTAAAAAAATAATAAAAGAATTAAGTGCAGCAAATTATCTCATTCAAATAATTCCTTTTCTAAACGAGTCATCGTCGAATACATGGATAGTCTCTTAATAACTCAGGTCAAATCTCATTAACAACAAAGCTCTTTCTCACTGAATGAAATAATGAGACACTTTCCAACGTCATAGGAACTTGATGAGAGGTGTTACTTGAATTCTCGAAAAAAATGTTCTCTGGGATTTTCATTAAATATCGTACGTTCAAACTTCACTTTTCAACTATGAAAATAATTGATTTATTTTGATAAACCTACAAAACAACAGACAATAGTAAAGAGCAAATAAATTTTAAGTCGAGGAAAAGATGTTTATTTTCCAAAAATAAAAAGTCATTTTAAGTGTAATTCTGGAAAATAAGTAATTTATCTGGATGGTAAATTTTATGTCCATGTGTTAGTGATTTGAACAAATACTAGCTCCTTTGCAACATAAATCAAAAGTAAGATTTATAGGTACTTAGAATCAAGACACACTAATACTACCAACCCACAATACTTCACTAAAATAATCATAAAATTCTAGCATAAACGAGTTACGAATGAACGTTACACTTAATACTAGAAATATTTAAGAAGAATAGAATAAATAGAACAATACTGTGATATGAATTCATTTCCTCGGATTATTTCTACACGATCTTTCAAGTTACACAAAGGAATAATTCGTTATTAAATGCCTCTGCATTTTAGTATTAAAAATTTTAAGATGCATAAACTATAAGAATACTGCTTTTGATAAAATTCTTCTGAGAGCAAAAAGCACAATAAAATAAGATTTTTATATATCCAAACCTGACGCCATATCAGTTAAATGCTCATTGACAAATTATTAAATGAACATTCTCGAATCAATAAAAATATCTAAAATTTACAGTAAGGTATTGTAATACTCTAAACGTCTTTACAAATCCAGTCAAGCGGAGTTTGCTTACTATGCTACTACGAACTCAAAGTTGAGTAATATAGAGGCCAGATTTATAATTCAGGTCGCGAACAAACAATACTGGTTATTTGGAATAAAGCTCGAATGTATGAGCAACACTTGAGTTCAGCTCTTGCGCAGCGGGACAAGAGAAGAGAGAATGTTGGGCGTGAGAATTTTGCAGAAACTCGCTAGAGAATAACTTTGCATACGTCAACCTTGAAAAGAAAAATAAATGTCATGAACCCAACGCTAGTCCCTAAAATAGCAAAAATATCGTAATGATTTTCGGTCGAAACTAAATCGTTCAGAACTTCATCAAAACAATTTAAAGCGTCCTGGGCCAATTCATGAGGAAGAGAGAAAAATAAAATTGATAATTTCACATAACTATTAACACAATAAATGCACTTATCTTGTTAATTGCATCATCAAACAAATGAGAATTACCTCATCGTTTTTCATATAGCCTAAAAGAAAAATTTTCGCTTGTAATAATAATAAATTTAATAATAAATTTATTGTCAAAAAACAGTACAAACTGCGTATGACTAAGCTGAGTTCAATAAAGTAATTTACTCTCCGGAAGTAAGCAAGGGAACATCCCATCAATAACCGAACAAGGGTCTTAACGCAGAAGCGGATTCAAAAATTTAAGCAAGAATTCCTAGATAAGATAAAAAGTTAGCTATTAGTTATAATACTAATAGAATGGNTTAACGCAAAAACTTTGCATGCACAAATTATTATCAAACTATTGATTATTCTGAGTATAGTGTTTAAAAATCATAAGAATTGAAATAACACTAAATTCACGATATATTGTTACAATAAACACGCCCCTAGACAGAGCCCAGAGAACCTGTATAAGAAATCCGCCTCTACCCAAAGGAAAACCTGAGAAAATACCCGGGCCAGGATGGGGCTACAGAATTAATGCACACAACCGTGCCAAAGTTGAGTACACTTGTCTTAATAAATGAAACATTCTTCTTTTTTAACAATAATTATAATTTTGGTATTAACTTGTATGACACTGTGCATTCTTCAGTATCACTGGCTTAGCAGTGTTTGCTTATCAGAGATGGAGTTAGCGTTACTACGAGTATAAATAGACAACTGTTATCTGAGTAGCCAAGGTAGCTTGCTACGAAAATAATAAAATATTTTATTATATATTGGAATGATAATTTAGCAAAAGTAACCCAATTTATAGAATTGAATTTTCAGATTTCAATTCAGAATGATGTATATGATATTTCCAAATTAAAATTGAGAATATTGGTATTTGGACAATGAGATTAGGAATTTTTCTTTCCTTGGTTAATTGAAAACATTGATGTAAAATGGATTTATTCTTTTGGATAAATGTTTTGTCATTCCCATGTCTGTTTTCGTTACATTCATTGATATACAATGAATTTGTAATCTCTGTTAATATTATTATTCAATTTTTAAGCTACATTTTACATCATAGTTTTGTAAACTATCACAAAAAGTAACATCATCAACANTACATCATAGTTTTGTAAACTATCACAAAAAGTAACATCATCAACAAAATGCAACTTTTATTTACTCCAGTTACTTCATAAAACTCCACTCTCTGATCAGATGAAGTAAATTATTTTGGCTTGGCAGCTCGTAACAAAAAGGTTAAATCAGATAAATTATGAGAAATTATCAACGATTTATTATCAATTATTATTATTCAATGATTTATTAACGAAAATGAATAATAGGAAGATTTTTTAAATTTATGTTGTGTAATATGAGTTTTAAGTGTGTTTCATTACAGTTTTAATTTTTTTTTAATTTATAGTTTCACATAAAATCTCTGTAAAATTCTCCCAGTGCCCTAAAATTATTTTCTTGACAAAAAATTATAATTCTTTTTGAGATAATGATTGATCTATATTAAAAACTACGTGTAGTGAATAAATATGTTTGGTCCATTTTTTTAAATACTTCATTAATTGAGTACTTCATTAATTCGCATAAATATAAATAATGTGTGAGAGAGCGACCTGACTATATTGTTCTCAACTATGATACACTA
>NNCF01127851.1:122526-135848 GCA_002313205.1 Laupala kohalensis | reverse complement strand
ATATATATATGTTTAAATCCGTACTTCTTTAAAAGTAAACGAACGCTAATATGGCGTAAGCAACATATAATAAGTATTATTTCACAGCATACGAAATCTCATCTCACTACAAGGTGAATGAAATTATTTATTTATTTCTCCGCAGATCTCATGTATTGTTTTATTATAGGTTTAGATTCCACGATTTAACGAAACTTCTATTGGAACTTTAACAGATAAGTCTAGAGCAATTCAGCAATTTTTGAAAATGAAATGCATTCAGTACTTTCAAATGCGAGTATTGTCCGATTATATTCCCATGCCATAGATCTGTTATATATCACCCATGAAATATATGACTAATACAGAAGCTTTTATAATAGTTGAACAGTTACGTGTACTTCAAAGCAAAAAATAAATGTTATTCGTCCATAATAAGGAGGTAAGTCTAAATTTATTTATTTATTTTAGTTGTCACGTGTCTATGACAATATGATCTCGTTAGAGAACTTTTGATCCTATAGTTTGGTAATGGATCTACGACATAGATCGTGATATATATATTCGATAGATCCCATTTTCCGATCCGTCTCATTCGAGGATATTGTATCTGGTTTAAGTTGAAACATGGAGATCCGTGTGCGTGGGCTGGAGCCCTAACCGCCAGGTGCAGGGTCACTGCCCGGACCTTCCTCCCTTTCCCTTTCGCTACGTTCAAAAGGGTTGGTCTCCTTCGAGGCGGAGACCACTGTAAAACGAAGCTTGGAATCGAGAACACTGTAGGGCGCCTCGCACTCTTCCTTTCACTTCAAAAAAGAAAATACCTTTTTCCTCGCCCAAGCTCAAGGTCCGAACTCAAGCACGCCTTTCCTCTCCACCTATTTCCTTTCACCCGGAATCAGGAACAATTCTTTAGGAAATATGTCGGAATGGAGGTACAAGAGAGGGGATGGGAAAGAAGGCGGTTGAGTGGAAGAAAAAAAAAAATAACCCCATCCGTGACGTTTATGTCCCAAATCCTTTCTGTTCCGGACGACGGAGATACAACCCTTCCATTTTCACACCGGTGCACCATGCAGTACAGCTAAAAACGTGAGACGTATAACTTTGGTTCGCGCCTCCAGGGTTGGGAGGTATTTTCTTCCTTATATCCTTCACTCGCCGCTGGGGCTTTTCATCTGAGTTTCGTCGGTGACCGCTGTGCGAAGAGGCGTGCAGTGTGGACGAGGACTACGAGGAGGATAAGGGGTGTGGGGTGGGGGTTGGCGTAGCGGAGGGTGCACCCCTTACTTGAGCAGTCGTAAAGAGACGTGCTTATTTCTGTACGGGCGCTCACTGCCCGACTACAACCACTCGCTTCTCGATCTTACTTCCACTCGCCCGTTTCTTTTTCGACCAGCTGCGGTCCAACACCTCCGGAATTATTTTGCGGAATATTCTGGAGAGCGGTGGTCTGGTTTTACGACATTGCCATCTCGTGCGAACAATTAGAGAACCTTCTTTTTCTCTCTCTGTCCAATGCCAAAGGGTTGAGGGCTTTTGCAAACGAAGTGCTCTCGGGAGAAAATTGCTGCTGTCGACGCCCTGTGATAGCGCCCTCGCATTCTCCGAGTGAAAATGGAACACTTCTTGCAGATTCCAAGAAAATAAAAGCGGGATATCTCAAAATGACACGCCCACTCATGAAAAAAAAAACAGGTTGCCTCGAATTACTTAAAATTAAGATGAAAATAAACAGAGCGTATTTTGCAACAGTTGGAGCTAAAACAACGTTCCAGATAATAAAAATCTGCATAATACAGCTGAGAATTGATTATCAGAAGCCATTGCGAGTGTTACAAAAGCGCCGTGCTCGGCGAACTTATATTAAGACCTGACAAGAAAATATCCCGACCGTGGCGAGGCCAAATATTTTCTCTGGTTCCATCATACAAACATGCCCGAGCGTTGCTTACGTGTAACTTGGATACCGTAAACCTGGCATAATACACACACGCCGAGAGCGCTTCAAGAGGAGAATGGTGATGTGTCGGGCGGCATCAGACGATGTGTGTTTGCTATCGCGTCAGATATCAGCCCGACAAACAAGAACTGGCTGGATATAAACAAACACAAGCTCTGATGGGCGCGCCGCACATCGCCGCGGATGAAGCCGCTTACGCGAGATGGCGTCGCGGCGCCGGCGTCGGTATCGGCGCAACTGCAGCGATATCGTCTCTAGAAGCTTCACAAGGAGAACTCGTCTACGAACATGGCGAGGAGATTGAGGTGAGGAGAGTGAGATGGAGGATCGAGTTATAGTGAAGATGGAAGTGCAAAGGGGATTCTCTGGATTGAAGGCGTGTCGTGCTGCCCTGTCCGCATCGCAAACGCAAAGAGTTGAAAAAGAACACCGATAAAAGAGATGAACTCATTTTCTTTCACAAATATAGCACGAATGCGAATAAAAATCTGTTACATCCACTATTGAATATGTATGCTAATAAAAAAGAATTCTATGGAACGTCTGTTGCATGGAAAGTTATCAATAAAATTATTTGAAATTTTAAAGGACACTTTTTAAGGGTTATTGCAAACAAATACAAAGTTTGGTATTAAAAGAGAAGAAAAACAATTAAAATTGGCAGTTAATCAGTAGATGCTAATTTTCACTCGAATAACTTTTCACAACGAAGCTTACGCATGTGTCTGCTGGAGTTCGATTGCGTTCCATGAGGCGGACAATCCACTGAACGTATAATCTACGAGACCGAATCGTAGAAAGAAAATGATATGAAGGTGGGGAACAATATTATTTTTAGTATAAAACGTAAAAACGATATGAAAACCGAAGAATTCTGAGGGCTAAATTATACACTTAGAATTCAATGCACTTAGTTTGTATACATTTCTGTGTAAAGTGTACTTACCTTCTGTATAAAATAAAACGTAATTACGTACATAATAGCGGACAAAACAGAAAACTGTGTGCATGTGTGTGTCGGTTTTCTTCGACGTATTCAATTTTTGAAATAAGCAAAAGTGAAAATTCAATAACATGAAAGTACCGGAATATCGGAACTACCACAATGATTTTTTGATAATTTGTAAGAAGCCCGGGGGACGCCGGGAAAAATGAGATAGTACTCAATGAAATATTATTTCTGTGATTACGTCCAGTTGAAGGGGAAAAAGTGTAAATATTCTTTCAAGAGAGCTAAAATTAATATTGTTATTCATACAACTTTATAAGTGAATATTTAGTTCGAAATAACAAGTTTATCGTAGTCTGAGTTTCGGGACACATATTTTTATTCTTTTGAATTATTTATTCTTGAACATATCGTTCCTTATGGGGAAACAATGACGTAAATTGTAAACTTTTCTTTAAATGATTTATTAGTACCATAATCTCCAGGTTATCTGGGGAAAGAACAAATGCAATTTCACGCCTTCTCCCCATTCGATAGCGGTTTTCTCTTTGTACTCATGATCTACTTCTCAGGTGCTACACCTCAGTTGGGTACGAAATTTTGTGAGCGGTGTTAGTATTGAAACATAGAAGTATAAATTTTTTTATTTAATTGTTTATTTCTCACTGCATCAGCTAAAAAAATATTTTAAATGTATCGGCAACAACAACTGTACATATGTGTTTTCAACAAATAATGAATTTGACTTAAGTTAATGTTTTTCCAAAGGTGAGAAATGAAATCAATCATGTACCGTTCTAATTATCACTATATCTGTACACGTACGTACAGAACTCGTACGAAAATTAAGACTCTTTTCTAATTTGTAGAGCAAACTCTGGGAACTAAAATGTCATATTACACAAGTACAAACTGAAATGGAATTTCGTACAGGACACGCAATTAATTTGTGAATGAAAGTTAGGAATGATGAGGAAACGTGCAATCAGAGATATCTCCCACAAATATTGACTCATCAAAACAAATATGGAACAATTTTGCAATGAAGAAATTTCTATTGTATTTTTATCATCTGAGTAAACTCCTTCACTGTAGTATTTGTCTTAATTATAGACAATAATTACAACTGCAGAATTATTGGTTCACAATTTTTCCTTTATTACATTTAGTTACTAGATTGCCAACGTTTCGAGGTATGTTGACCTCTTGGTTTGGATTGTAGGAAGATAATCAGTTACATATCACATTAAAATCACATTTTTTTACATTAAAACCAGTTACATTTCAGTTACATATCATATTAAAATTTAAATTTTTAAATATTCTGGACGATTGACAGTTCAACCTTCCCAGTCAAGTAGTTCAGTAAAGACTCAAATGTAAATGGTTTTAACAGCATGAGATTAAAAAATGAATAATATTTAGGAGATATTATTCAAACAACAAATGAAGAGGGCAACTCCCATAGAATAAAGGAGCGATCCGAGAGTCTGGAGAGAAGCTTATCTGGCGAAGTCCTGATAACTCGTAGTGAAGTCCTCAAGGGAAAGGGTCGTCAGGACTTTGCATCCCAAGTTCAGGGAAACGCGACCCTAAACGTCTTAACTCTTCTGAAGAACGATACGTTTCAGCTGACGTCGTACACAACGCACAGGGGAGCACGCGTGTGGAAAGGAGATACATGAGAAAGGGAAGCAGGATATGCCTGAGTTAGTACATTTACGTGTTTCTGTCGGCAGTGAAATAAATATTTCAAATGAACTAAAATTTGTGAAGTCGACTCCATAATATTTACTGATATTGATTATATATTTTAAAACATACCTCAGCATCTATTTAAGCAGTATACTATTTAGCATTGCATGAGTATTATTTAACATTGCACTATTTAACATCCATTCTGAGGAAAAATTGGAAATGAGATTTTTGAAAATGAAATACTTTCCGAATCTTTTAAATTCATGAAATATTTTTATCTTGCATTCGTTTTCAAAGAATATTTTTTGAAGTCTTTGGACGTTCTGAAGAAGTATTTAAATTTTTGTTTGCTATGAGCGTACAGGCATTAACCTATAAGTTCTAACGACCGCGGAATCCTGTGACTTCACAATTCATAATACTTTCTTCTGTTACAACTTATATGCAAAGTAATTTAATATTATTCAAAGAAGGTATACCTCTGATTAATTTTACCAACATTCTCGTCCGAACGAAAATTAGTGTTTTCCATAAACGTTTCTCGTGGTATACAATTAGATTACACACGATCCTAAAGTGGTGGTGTAGAATTATATAGTGTAACCCACTGTTTTGTCTTCCAACTTAATACGTATTTTACAAAATCGTAAAAAAAATTACGCNACTTAATACGTATTTTACAAAATCGTAAAAAAAATTACGCTCACGTCAGTGTAACAAGATTACAGATAAAAATTCAATGAATTCGTAAATAATTAGTGAGGTATGTAATAGTTGTTTCAAAAATAATCAAGATTTTCGAAAAAAGAAGGCGAGAGATCAAAATAAGCAGAACGATGCTTGCCTCCATCTGTGCACACGATGATCGTGCACCTCCGCTGAACCACCCTGTGCTTCAGATAACGAACCGACCCGAGGCGACGAGGTGGGTGTATACTTGATCTGCAGGCTGGCCAACCGCTGCCATACACACCCATGATCAGGTTGTTTCAGTATTCCTCTCATCAATTTCTTTCTTTCTTTTTTTTGTGGTGAAAGAATGCAATTGAGTTATCAGACGAATCACGTTGAAAATGTTTTCTAATATTTCAAATTTTTCTAATAGTCATTAACTGAGTACAAGTACACTGACATAATTTAATGAAAGTAAATCTTAATTCAGAAAGAAGTTCAGTAAGAATGAATGAAAATCATTTTACTGGAATGAAAACGTGGGAGATATCAAAAGATGTACGCAGTTAGTTCTTGACTTACATGGAAATTTGAATCCGATATCTTTTTCATTACAATATTTTTGTCACATGACCATAATTTTAGAAAATAATGTTCAAGTGTAGTGTTTCCTTGCTTTCCGTAAAGTTATATATGAAAGTAACTATTGGATTACTTAAACGATTTTTTCTTTGAAAATAGGTATATACCGCTAGTTAAAATTTTATAAATTTAATTTTTAATATTTTTTTAAATTTTATATTAGTAGTTCATGTTTCTTTAAAAGTCCAGTTTGTGCGAGTTTAAAAGTATAATGTTAAAATCTTTATTTCATTTACGTTGATTTGTATTATATTACCAAGGAATCTTGATTAAAATGCTGTGAGTAATAGCACCTCTCCTCCAATTTCTTGAAATTGACAGTTTTGTTTCGCTAATTTTTGAAATCTGATAACAGTTATGCATCATTAAAAAAATTCTCCCTCGAAGCACTCCCTGAATACACGACAAGAATGAATACACGATAATGAAATCAAGTTTAATGAAGCATTTTGTAAAAATTTTCGCAGAGTGAGCACGAAAGAAAAGTTTAAATGAAAAATCTGAGCGCTCCATTCCAAACCAGCTGTGGTATCAGCAACTGGCGGGTGAAATATATAAAGCGTTTTTTAGAAGTGTAGAACAGAGGGGAGAGGAAAGCATACTGATTACGTGTCTCTGCATATGCAAACTGAAGGCTCCATTTTGGCTCTTGCGCCCAACACTCTCCATGTACCCGCTTTATCGACAGACCCCATTATTTTCGTCTCTCAACCGTAGAGTGACTTTCAACTGCGATGAGAATTCGTAATCTGCGAACACGTTGAGAGTACTTACTATTTAATAAATGGATGCTCACCGATTATAATAAAATGTGTCATTATTTAAATGGAGTAATAGAAAATTGTCTGAATCAATTATGTGTAGTAAAAACACATTTCGTCAAATTGGTACTAAAATGTTTATTAAAATATACTTTTATCGAAACATATCACAATATCAAAACATACCTCATATTAGCTGCACTACGTTTCGACCTGATTATTTTAACACGGAAAACCATAGCTATTATGCTCAGTAAATACCCATCCTGACCCCGGTTTTTCTCCGGTTTTCCTTCGTGTAGAAGCGGATTTCTTATACAGGTTCTCTAAGCTTTGTCTAGGGGCATGTTTATTGAAACAAGAAATCGTGAATTTAGTGTTATTTCAATTTTTATGATTTTTAAACACTATACTCAGAATAATCTATAGTTCGATAATAATTTGTGCATGTAAAATAAATTTTTTGTGTTAATTTACAAACATGTTGACATTCTATTAGTATTATAACTAATAGATAACTTTTTATCTTATCTAGGAATTCTTGCTTAAATTTTTGAATCCGCCTCTGCCTTAAGACCCTTGATCGGAATTGATGGGATGTTCCCTTGCTTGCTTCCGGAGAGTAAATTACTTTATTGTCCTCAGCGTAGTCATACACAGTTTGAATTGCTTTTTTGACAATAAATTTTGACAATATAACCTTCCAAAACATAAAAAATGATTTCAAACAACTTTATAAAACCAGTGACCATGATCAACTACTGCGAGTAAAGAGTAATAAATACCAGTGCGTCTTCCAAAGAGGAAAAGTCATAAATGAAAATTTGAATTTAAAATAGATGTTAACGAATCAAGGGAGATAAAATGTCAATTACAGAATTTAAAACAAGTCAATAACTATTAAAATTATTGTTCATTTCGATGTATGCCATTTTTGCTATTTCCTGTTCTTGATAACAGTATCTTCGATCGTTAGATGACCGTGTGCATGTTTGATTCGAAGTTTAGTTCCAATATGGTATTTTATAGTGTTATTTTAATTAAAGTGCTTTGAATAAACATTTTAATTTTAATTTGACGAAGGGTGTTTTCAACAAAATGTTGTCCTCTTATAAAAACAATATTTATTTTCATTGTACGTATTATAATATATTACATGATATCATATACCTTATCATGATATTTTTATATTACACAATTTAATGTAATACGTATTATTGACTTCTTGCTCATTATTACACAAGTCATATGTGGAAGTATCATAGTAAACATTGATTTGATACGTATCGTATACAGACATACATATTGCAAATAATGTTGCTACACATCATAGCTCATTATGCGAACTATTCTATTAATTGCCACGTATATTATGTCGCATGTGAGCTGCATAAAAACATGCCTTTCAGTTGCATCTCTTCTTAATTGTTATTTGTGGATACGATGGAGATTCCATTTAATTAGGGCAAGTGGAAACGAAATTACTATGCCATGAAACTAGATATCTGTCCCGATAGCAAAGTGATTGAATTCAGTGAATCCTATCATAAATTGAATCAGGACGGAGAGGGATTTCATAACTTTAGAATCAACTCAGAGCAATATTAAACACGGATTTTAGAAGTTAGATTAGGGTATATGTGTTTAGAGAAGCCATTACTCGTGTACTAATTACGTAAAAATGATGCAAGAAAGCACATCGAGATAATAATAAAAATAATACATTATAAATACTAATTCAATTTTCTTTATACATTAATAAATAGATCGTGTGACCCACATACAAAGGTCACGAGGTAGTGCAATAATATTCACCCTGTAATTGAATAGTACCTTTTCCTTAAAAGCAGTGTTTATCAATTGGAAGTTATGTGGGTGATTTGAGTGCATTCAAATGCTGAACTTTCACCAAAACTAAAAAAATTATTGTTGATGTTATTCCTACATTCTCCTCCAATTCAACAGGCAATAAGTATTCGGGGTCTTGCGCACAAATGTGACAAATTGATATTTTTAATAAAATTATGATATTTATTTATTTATTTGTACCCCATAACGGAAATTCATTATGTACAATTTTATTAATATTGTTTATGAATTTTTGTTTCCTGACATCACCTGATATGACGTTAGCATACAAGCGCGTTTTAATATAGTCAAGAGATCTAAATTTTATACACAAGTAATTCACACACATCTATTCACTAATGTGAATTTTAGTTTTTACTGCACATTATTTCAGTAAATTCGAATTAGAGATCATAAGAACATTTAGTGATGTGGAGTATTTTACATTTACTAGTATTTTTTCCAGTTACCTTGGAAAATCAGACAAAGATTATATGCTTGATTTTGACCAAATATAAACTGACTTTTTAGATAGAAATAAAAAAGAATTATTTTGATTTCTTATTACGGATACTTACGCATATATGTTGATATGTAGTTTTAAAGTCTTTTTGAGCATGCTGTGCCACCAGAGAAATCGTTTTTGGAAGAAAAAGAAACGGAAAAGCTGAGTGGAACCAGTCCGTAATTTTTATTTCAATTACGCTGTTGAAGTGATGATACTCTTCAGTTTTTGGAGATCGATGTATCAATAAGATTATTAACGCTGCACACCTTTTAGGGGAAGGTATTTTTGATTACGAATGTATTTTTCTCCGCATAGTACGTTTCATTAAGTGAAAATTCGTAAAAGTATACTGAGTCCGGAGAGCACTCTCCATCTACTCTAATCAACGTGCAGCCGTGAGAGCAGTGGAGGTTTCCATGTAGAGCAACGCACTCCTGGCAACGAGTTGAATCCAATATGCTAAAGGGCAGCGCTGGCGAGTGTTATTAGGCCGGGCAAAACGAGCTTGTGTGAGCGACGCGCTGGGCAGGCGTGCATGAAACATCTGCGCGTCGTGGCGGTGGAGGAGGGGGGGGGGGAGGAATCGAGAACGATACTCTGTCCCAGGGTGGCAATGGAGGGTGGTGCTGCAGAAACAGCGTGGGTGCCATGATAACACACGCATAGCTCGCGGAACGTGTCAGCCCGACGTATGCACCTCTCCAGATTAGAGCTCGCTCCGACCCGACGCCTCGGTGCTGTTCGAGGGGAGAAGGATGATTGTGCGGTGGGTGTGATGAGAAAGGGTGAAGGGAAGGGGCGGAGGGCATATCGTTTGCCCTGGTCCCTGATCACTGCCCCTCCCTCTCTCCACTCGACACCGAATCGCGGGCGCCAGCGTCGTAAATACCGAGTCGAAAGCGGGAGCCGTTTTCACGCCCTCTAATCGCCACGGCGCGACCTTTTCTGGGAAGCACTAGCGCTCGACGTCCCGACGGGTGAAGGATCACAAGTGCGTTTGGTCATTCATTCACACAGATCACTATTAATCTTCTGAGAATAACACGCCTGCAACAATACATACAAACAAATAACATCTTTTTTTTCTTCATCAATTTCACTCTTCCACCTAAGCACGTGATTTGAGAATGACGGTTGATTCTTTAATTTGATTTTACAATCATTACAATTTTAACAAGTACCTATTTTTTAATTTTAAGTATGCATTATAAATAGCCATTAGTGCTTCATAGATGAAAATTTAATGAATTGTATTAGACAGTGAAATAATAACGAATGTGGGATGAAAGGCATAAATACTGTTTTGTAAATAATTCAAGATTTACGAACTTATGATGGACGAATACTATATATTTAGTGATACAAAGTGTACAACTTTTCCACTTTATGATGCAGACGTCGACAGGTGTTACAAATAACGACGACGTCCACACTAAATTGAAAAGTCGTACACTTAATATCACGAAATATTTAGGATTCGTCCATAATAAGATCGTATTATATATTTATTTATTTAGATTATGTAATGGACGTTAACTGTAGTAGAATACTGTTTTGTGTTACATGAGGCGTAATGAACTCATTACATCCGACGGCTTTAGACTGAAGCGTTCGTCCAAACCTACCTATAATATTTAATATTATTTTTTACCTGGACAAAATTTGTACTACGACCCAAGAAATTAAGAGATTATAATTTCGCAATACAGGAGGAACATTTAGTGTTAAACTCTTCTACTACATGTCATTGTCATACATAATAAATGATGCTTTTGAACCACGTTTTCTTGCGGGGATAATCATTTAAAGATCTCAATAAAACATTGTTAAATTTCATGAAAACAACTCAACCTATCTCTATAATATTGAATAATACATACATTCAAAAATATTTCATTGTAATTATAAAATTATCAAAGAGACGTTATACAGAGTTCACTTCTTCTTTTAAAAATTAAAAGAATAAAATATAATGTTACTTCTTCAAATTTCCGAAAATGGGTCCCAAACTGCAAAGTTCTGCTGTTCGTAGATGTGTCCTATTCAGGAATTCCGCCAAGGGAACTAGCTACCTGTCCTTTTGTTTTCTCACAATCGGGAGCACCGCCGTCGTATCACAGCAGCCGAGTTCCTCAATTGCGCACATCTACGTCACGTGCCCGCGTTATGAGCAGCGGGTGTCGGGAGTACAGATCCCAGCACAGCATCTTCAGCACCTTTGTAGCACGTCTACTCTATTGACGGTTCTGCAAACACCACCTCAAACCTCCTTTTTCAACCCCCCCCCCCTTTACCATGGTCTCCTTCCTTTCGAAACATGTCACACGCCTTTCGCTCATTCTCCTTAACTTATGTTTCTCAACTCCAATTCTCTGTTCTTCTACACGACAGACGTTGTCTCTTTAATTAACATTTTCTGAAGTATCTTAGATTTTGAGAATACGTATTTTTCATCAACGGCGTGTGTACGAATATATAAATATATAAATTTATTGTCAAAAGTGCAGTACAAACTGCGTATAACCACGTGGACTGTATACTGTACTTTCATCTCGAAGTGACATATAGATGAAAGAGTTAATGATAATTACTTCAGTTTTCAGACTATCAGTTCATGCTCCATGAAGTACAAATTTATTCATATTTTTGATCCCACGTCAGTAAGATCTTAATACAATATGGATTTTTTTAAATGTATAAGGCCGAATACGCAAAACAACAAATGTTCTTTTGTTGGTATTACCATGATCTGAAAAGCAATCTTAGATTTCTCAATTCCTACTCCCAAATCTCAGTGATCTGTATGAGAGCAAAAGTATTATATTGAACCAATTTTACAGATTTTATGTTGTCTCCGAGACTTTAGTTTTTTGCAAATTCTTGTTCTGAATAGGATGTTTAAATCTGCTACAACATACTTATGTTTATTGATTTTTATTTAGAAGTTCCGTCATCTCATTTTAGTTTATACATATATATTAACAAAATTCTCCGTCAAAACCTTTAGAAAAACAACAACATTTTGTCGATTTGATTAGCCCTCGCCCCCATTCGTATAATTTCGGTTAGTCAGCGCCCACGCCTCACATCCTGAAATTCTAACATTTTCTCTCCTCCGTGCTTCTATCCAACCCTATCGACTTTACCCCGTTACCTCACGCTTTAATCGTGTGCCCTGCTACATACACAATAGCATATCCCTCCGTGCAAGCAAAGCACCCACCCACCCACGCCGTTGCCATTCCAACCGCAAGCGACAGGACGAACGCCGGATCGTCGCTCTCCTCGCCGGCGCTGACCCGTCGCATCGTCGCTATCTCTGTCGAACGAACGAGTCTCGTCGCCGCCGCCCCCACCCCTCTCCCTTGTCACTAGCCACGTTCCACCAACATTTCCCCTCCGCACCGTTCCACCGTCACAGCGCCGGACAGATAAGAGCGAGCCCCTCACGAGGGCGCTCATCACAGAGTTGCCAACGACGCGCCTCCCTGGCGCGGCGAATTTTTTCGAGAGCGCTACGCCGGGAATCTCGAAGCGATGGGGAGGATGCGGAATTGTCAGAGCATCTGCTGCATCTTCATTTGCATCCTTTGGAATCTTCTAACAGCTTTGTCTTTTATTGGAATGACAATTAAATTTATAATGAGGATTTTTGAACGGGGTATGGAGGACTTTATAATGAGCAATTTATCATGCCGATTTCTATTGGATTTGTACGGGCACTTTACGTTTACAGTTTTCAGAGCACATAATACAGAAATGGACAATTATACCCTGAATCGTTACCGAATCAAAATTATAATAGTATCCTAATGGTCCGATTTATTTGTATTATTTCAAATTTTTGAGATTTATAATCATTTTTTCTTGGTTCTTAAAATTTACTTATTATTCCACGGAAACAGCGGAGAATAGGAAAATGAAAGTCCCTGCCACGTCAATAGATAAAACAAATATCTGTTGCAAATTATTGACAGAGAACCGACAATATTCATTTCAATTCACAAGTACCAGACGCGTCTTGGTACCAAACAACTTCTCATTTAACGCCAGTCTAGTTAGCAACATCGTCCAGGACATCGTTTCGACATTATATTGGGATATTCATCACGTGTAAGAACAATTACACCTGATGAAGGCCCCAGTACAGTGTCGAAAAGTCGAGAAAAAATGACAAGATATTGTGAATTGTCCAAAAAGCGACATATGATATTTATTATACTATTCTAGAGTTTATAAAGTGGACGTAAATAGTAGAACCTATAGGTAACACTGTTTTAATACGTCAATTTTATATATATA
>NNCF01127851.1:79038-122295 GCA_002313205.1 Laupala kohalensis | reverse complement strand
ATAGTTATCTGTTTGAGACACAGGGTTTGGGCTAAAACACCCCAGCTATCGCTCGCATACACCTCTTCATAGCATCGTGTATCCATTCCCCCATTCCTCCTGTTCTGTCCTTCGCCGCCATCGCACGGGGAAGCGCCGAGCATCAGCAGCCCCGCGGGGGTAGGACCCCAGGCCGTTGAGGGCCACGCCGAGCTGTCAGGGGGGCCGGCGCGAGCCCTGAGATATGTGTCGCCGTCACCGTTCTCCGTGAGAGTTGGGGGGTGGGGGGTGGGGGGGGCAGTCGAGAGGCAGTGTTGGCGGCGACGGCTTGGCAGCATGGCTGCAGCAGGAGGCCATGGGTCCCTCAGGACGCAATGCTGAGCTTCCTTCCACGACGGTCTCGGTGCAAATGTTGCATAACTCCCAGGCGCCGCTGGATGGACTCAACTTGCTCTTGTAGGCAGAGGCTATGGTGGTGTCGTTGTTACAGGCGTCTCTACACTTGACTCTTGACGGTCACAGTTCCAACAGAGACATATTCTGTGCCACAGAAATGCATGGCATATATTCGTCATTAGCCGTTCATTCTTTATATATGATCTGTAATCTGTCGTTCAAGTTTTTGTGACTCATATAATAATAAAACCATATATCATAAACGACGAAGACTTAGAAGGGTAGTCGTAAAAAAATTGACAGTAACATAATTTTAAAATATAGCTTTAATTTTTAATTGTTGGTTATTCGTCATAAATAAGTGGGAGACGAACTTATATTGAAAGGATTTTAAAAACTATGTCTCCTATCCATCCAACATTCTTTTGCTACCTGAATATGTCATACAATCAACAACGTTCATCATTTATTTAAAGAATAAGATAAATTAGGGACAACAGTCCTGGAAATATTTGTTTTGTTGTATAATACTCAGAGTAATGTTTTAAGCTCTATCTAACGATGACATATCACATGCTTTATTGTTACATTAGCATATCCTTCCAAAATAAATTTTACGAAAATTCAATCTCTACCTAATATGTAGAAAATAAATTCTTCCGCGAAAATACGCACAAGAAAAACGAAATATCTTTCAATTAAATTACGCTATTTGCAATGGTATACATTTTTAACGGAATTAATGAGAAATCAACGATAACTTTATAAATTCCTCGCAAAAAGAGAAAAAAAATTGATTATAAATTAATAGATAAAAACTTGCGACCTTTTTTTTTGGACGATAAATATTTTTATCTTGTTTGTTGTTCGTCCAAAAAATGAACGTAAGTTTTTATCTATTTATTTAATAAGATTACATAATGGATGTTAATAGTACTAGAACTAAATGAATCGAATATAGCAAGTTCAACTTTTTAGAAAAATGTTTGCTCTTAGGAATAAAAAACCTTTTCTTCTTTCTGTCAGATTCAAATATCACGAACGCAAAATACAGTGGCGCTCTCCTCTCCTCTACTTCAACTCCATCCCATTGAAATCAATACTTTCGCACGTGACATTGTCACGTATGTAGCGATATATTTTATGACTCATATTAGGTCAATCTTGACCTTATTAGAGTACAATTACTTTATGGTGAAGTCCGAGGTTAACACATATTAATAAACTGCATCATTCATCATAGTAAGTGACCATGTTAGAATAATCGTATTTAATATGACAGAATCATTTAGTTTTCCCAGAAAATACAATTTTTCGAAGAATCTAGAAAACAATCTTATACCCAAAAATGTGTACAATTCCGTGCTTTCTGTTTTTTAAATTTTATCTCTCATTTCCTCAAGGTCTACATAAGAAGTTTCTAATGCTTGAATCACACTTGCGCTCAATGGATGAGTCAGAGAATATAATTTCAATAATTACTCACTACAAAACGTGGTTATTTCTTTGTTTCATGAAATGTAAATGACAATGATTAATTTGATTAAGGTAGTTGTAAAATTTAATTTTACAAATGGAAATCATTAGCTTCGTCTTCATAACAATAATATGTGAATTAAGTTCGAAAGACAGATCTGCGTTGACACAGTCAGCTTCATCGAAAAAATAATAAAATAATTTTTAAAATTTGATATTTTATTGATATTATAACACGTTGCTAACTTTGTATCTTATTTAACGTGTGTGCTGAAATTTTTAATCCACCTCTGCCGTGCGGATGTTGATCGGAATTGATGGGATGGTCCCTTGCTTCCTTCCGGAGAACAAATTTGTTTAATGTCCTTCACGTGGTCATCCGCAGTTTGTACTGCTTTTTTGACAATAAATTTATTTATTTAAATGAAAGAAGTTTTAATGATAAAGGGATTTTTTTTAAACTTATTTTTGACGTAAATTGACATACAGCACTTTGTTCATCCATATTCATTGACAAGAACATTCTAAGTTACTATTAATATTTCCTGTTCTATGAATGATCCCCGTGTCAGTTATTCTCCAGTCGCATGACATCCCCACGCCTCTAAGCATCAAAGCATCCATTGTCGTACCACCAGTTTCTTCACTGAGGGATTTGCGGCGGCGGTTGAACGCTCAGGTGAGTCTCCCAATAAGCAGCAGTCTTCTGCCTGTGACGTAGCACACCCTCTTGCCCCCCTCCTTCGCGACGGCCGTTGCTCCCCAAGGGGCTGCGTGCGAGGAAGACACCGACTGGCCCCTGGGGATTCCTGCGATCTATACAACTCACAATCAGTCGATCTCACGTTCTACCCCCTCGTCTACTGTACTCTACAGACCCAAACCAATTGTAACGAACTGTCTAGGTGTGTCCCCGTTTCATATCTCTTTCGACAGACGAAGCATCCCATTGGAGGTAGTCGTCATTTGGAAAGGAAGTCCAATAAACATGCAACATAGTTTGATGTTGGTTTGGCAACATAGTTTGGTTGGTCAAAGGTTTTCTCAAATTTTAATTTTTACATTTTTTTTCATCAGCTTAATTTATACATATAAACATTAACAGTTATGTCTTTATAAAACGAAACTTATTTTAATCTTATGTATCGACTTCCATACATTTTACGAAAATGCAAGTTACAAGGGAGTATCGTAGAAGCTGGTATATAAATAAAACGTCTTGAATCATAATATTTTTGGAACAATGATCATGGTACAAATATTTATCGAATATTTATTGTGAAAGGGGGGGGGTTAATGAATTTTCTACTTCACACAATATAATAATATCGAAATCATATTTTCAAAACGGCTTTGAAGTTTAACTAATGTGGAATGGTAACGGTCAATTTTACGTTAACCTACTCGTAAGTGGGATAAATATATTATAGTTTGAAATGAAATTAGGAGCGCATATGAAGTTCTTAAATTTTAAACGTTAGACAACCAAAATTTGAAGTCTCGTGCATTTTAATTACTTTTATGATGTATTAACATGTTCCGAGTTTAAATAACTGAAAATTATATCAAATTGTGGCAATTTTGAAAAAATCACAAATCAATAAAATGTAGCTACATATATTGATTTATTTGAATTTACTAACAATTTCAGATTTATTCTCGAATTCATTACAAATTTTCTAAATCCCCTACTTCATGTTCTTTATTGCTCAATCATTATTTTCGAACACCTAGTGTGAAACGTGAGAATTAAAATAACTGATGATGTTCCGGCTGACAGTTTAATATCTCCCAAAAAAAGAAACATTCATAAAAATTACTGAAGGAAACTGTTGTTGTTCTTAACAAGTGTTGTATGTAATATTTCTCCATTTTAAACTCGCCCTTTCAATGCTAGAAAAACAATTTCACATCGTGCGCAGAGAAAAGATGATTTTTTTTATGTTATTCGTCAAGACGCCATGTGGTTGTAATAGAGCATCTGAGAGATTTGAAATATTTAGGTGAAGAATAATTTTAAAAAATCTTTTGTAAGTTTAAATCTTGGAAATCGAACTGTCGCTGAATTTCTCTCTTGCAATCAAATTGAATAAAATTTCGCACTATTATGAGGCACAACATTTTGGCATTGCGTCATTTTCCTCGTTTGAGTCCTTTTGGTGTGCGACTAAAAACTTAGAGGACGGATACGGGTAATCGCGTATTTGCCGTAGTAACGCAAAAACAGACAAATAGCTCCTCTGCACTAAAAAAATTTGGGGCAAATGTAGCAAATACGGCAAAAACGTAACATCTAGTGAACTGCCACCATTAGATGGATCCTTGAATCTAAAAAACTTTCAGAACACGAAAAACCGGCATTCGTGCCGTCTTTTGAATGAATAAGCGGAGGTTTGATATCTCGTTCGACCGAAGTGGATGAGGTTTTCAGCTGATGATTCCCCTCATATACTCCAGACTATTGTCGGTTCAGTACGCGTTACATTCCCCATTTTCAACAGAAATTTGTTGCTATTCGGTTGATATTATAACACGTAGTTACCTTTTTTTCTTATCTAAGGACTGAGCTGAAATGTTAAATCCACCTCTGCCTTCGGGCCCTTGTTCGGAATTGATGGGATGGTCCCTTGCTTGCTTCCGCAGAGTAAAATAATGTATTGTTCTCCACGTGGTTATATGCAGCTTGTAACTACTTTTTTTACAATAAATTTATTATTAGTATTACAATTTTTTAATACTTTTTTTCCTCCTTTATCTCTAGCTCCGTTTCATCTTCTTAGCTTTCTTCGTGACCTCCGGTGTTCATCCCATCTTCGAACTACACCACGCCGTTGTCGTGTACCATACAATACCCTCCGGCTAATCTGCACACAGCCCTCTCTCCTTACGTCCCTTGAGGTGCAGGTCCCATGGGAAAGAGTGAGGATCCCCGTTGCCCGAATTTGCGTTCCACCTCTGGCCATGGAAGAGACCTCGCAACTCAGCGCTCGCTCCCCCGGACTCAGGATTCGGAGGGCGAGGCTCACGTGCACTGGGGGATTCCCCGACTTCATTTTCTTCCTGTCACGAGAGAAACGTTCAGACATTCAATGTAGAAAAATATGGGGGATATTCATTGAACTGGAATTCACCTCCGTATCCATGTTGATACTGCGATGTAGCGGATTTTTAAAATCATGTTTTTCATGTGTAAATGTCTTGTAAAGTCTGACAAAAAAAAATTATATCGATTTAGGTAGTCGTATAAAAGAAATGTGAATTTTTGATCGTAAATGTAAAACACTCTTTACCCCGAAACAACGAACATATGGTTGAAGGGAACACTGAAGAAGGTTTATAATGGGCTTAAAATTAGGAATACTGATAAATTATTTTTTTAAATTAGCATTATGAAGACTCGATCAACTCTTACCCAACATTATCTCTTTATTTTCCTAGACTTTCATCATTGTCCCCGAGAATTTTTATTTTGTTACTTGACTGCCGTGTTCCCCATTTCGAAAGCTAATCTATATTTGAAGCTCAAAATTATGAACTGTGCATCCAGATATTTTTATCAAAATTGAATACGAAACTAAAATATTCACGAAACTTTACCCGACAGCTAAAAGTATCTTTATTTTACTTTTCGAGCAAGTACTCAAAAGGAACGGTTAATTACCTTAGGTATTGATTGGATAAGTGTCTAAATAGCCATATAAAATGCCTCCAAAATTTATCTTTTACCCCACTGTTCTATCAGGTTTTTGAATTACAGTCCAGAAACAACTTCAAAATTCATTCGAGTTCTTCCTGAAATACAACAAACAATAGTGAACACCACCGCCATCATTATCTCCAGCTTCGTCACCAGCGTCCGTGAGGCGCCATGCAATCACCATAACTTAGTAGTGGCTGTCACCTCAGGGTAACCGCCGTAAAATTAGAAGACTTAATTAGGGCGAGTTCCTTGGCAGGCTCCACGACACGCCCACTCCCACGACCTCAATGGCAGCTGGGCTTTGGGAATCGAATCGCAGCGCTGCGGAGGACGGGAAAATATGGATGAGACGGCTTCACGTAACGACGGAATCCTAGGCGACTTAAGGGTGCGGTAATCGGAGTATTCTTTTTTTGTTACTGACGAAGATTCATGCCATCGGATTAAGAACACGCTTATGTCTAAAATGAAATCCTAACAAATTAGTTTATAATTAGAAAAGGAATATTATAAGCAACGGCATCATGTTATATTTACTTCACGTTAATCGTACGACCCATATAAAGCTGATATAAAAGAACCGATTTTCTAAAATTGTTCATCTAAGAGCTGTATGTAGTGGAAGATAGATAGCAAAATCTATACCACACTAGGACTTTTTTTAAACATTTATGTACACATGTATGATGTTTATAATTTTCTTTTCAAGGAAAATATATCTGATAGTTTTAATTTTCCTTTTCATTACGCCATAACCTAAATACATTCTAAAATGCTTGATATAACATCAGTAACTAGCATACTTCATATCATCATGCTCTAAACACATTTTCAATAGTTGATTTTCAAAATGTAAAAAAATTACGATACGAAGAAATGTCAAAATGAAATGCACCAAATCATGAATACATTTTTCACTTACGTATACGATATATATGTTGAGCAATGACAAATGTACCAAGAAAAATCAAATTTTAAGTTGCCAAAAATGTGTTAATTTTTAATTATTACTCCGGATCGCATGCTATAATTTTGCTCTATTTCTATAAAAATCTTAATGAAGGGAAACAAATTGCTTTATTTTGTTTAGGATTCCCGCACGGACACGACTTCACGTCACTTAAGAGATTACTAACATTCTTGAATTAACTGGCAAGCAAATCTTGCATACAAACGCATGATACTATGCTGCCCTGGCCAAACACGCTCTCTACTTGGTTTTGGGACTCGTACGAGCCAAGGGAGGAAGCGAGGTTAACTCAGAAACTTTTCCCGGAAACAGAAGGAAAACAACGTCCACACTTCAGTAGGATAACACATTCCACAAATGAGCTGGGTTAAATTGAAAAACGTTTCTTCTCTTTTACTTAATTTTACATGTTCCTCTCCCTACCACACTGCAACTTTCGAAAGATATAGAAGACGGAGTGAGAAGGGGAGGGGGTGAAGAAAACTCAGAAAACCTCCATGCTCCACCCTCGGAGCCTTTTTAAGATTCCGCCATTTTATTTTATATTTGATGAAGGAGGAGGAACGAAAACGCCGACAACTTTCACAATCTCACTTGGCTAACTCGTGGCTCTTTTCGTAAGGAAAACTTCATCCTGGAGCTAGACTGCTTTCATTTAAAGCTACTTCAAAAGTTAAATTAATCTACCTCCGAGATTGGCAACCCTACTTCAAGAGTGCGCACCCAGGTCCTTGGTTTCCGAGGAATATTAGCGCAGGACAAAGCAGGGGGGTTCCGTCTAGCGGAGGAACGAGTATAAAGGCACGAAAATTGGAAGGATCTCTCGCAAATTTTTCCTGCGCGGAAACCCGCTTCTCGAGCTGATGCATAATCAAGCACTTCTCTTTAAATCGAGGAGCGCACTGGATTAAAAATCTAAGTTTCTAATTAAGGACGCCAATTTTATCAAGCTGGAGTTACGTATTTAAACGCTGGATTACTCCGAGGGATTCGGGGACGCTTAGTATGCAAGAAATATCCACGGCTCTATCTCAAGAACGGTTCGCTGCGAACAGAACGGGTGCGGGAGGCAACCTTGTGTGTATCAGCGATCGTTAAATTTCACAAAGAATTTTCATCGAACTCAACTATTCGATACAACTCATTTTTTTCTTTCATGTACACTAATTATAAATTAATTTGACTTGTCATCTCATTATTGCATCAGCGAATGTAAGCACGTTTATATCTATATTTTATATATACATATAAGTTGTACATATTTTATATATAGATATAAGATTTTATTGTTTGTTTTTCTCGGATTAAAAATTAATGCTATTCTTAGTTATTCCTAAATTAAATAATTAATTTAAATGTGTCCTATAGTTACTCTTTATCGGTGTATTATTCAAGAAATTATGAGTTTTGAAAATTAGCCTAATAGATTGAAGTAAATTTCCATGCAGACGCCCCAGATAGCAGCATGTTGACTGCAAAGAAATTTACTGGTGAAACACTCATTATTTTGTTGTTGTTGCCATACAATTATATTTTATTCGTGTAACTGACCTACTACTGGATATTGGTCAGTAATCCTAGAAGTTTAAACTGTATCTTCTTTTGTAACTGTGATGCTGGAAATAAAATTATTATTATTATATGTTCATCCGAAACAACTATAGAATGAGTGGAGTAAAAAATGATTGAGAGGAAAGTGCAACTAAACGACGTAATAAAAAAACATAATTTTAACGTATACGTTACTTATGGTATTATAATTTCAAGACATAAAAGAATGATGATTCATTCACTATTAATTTTTTGGAATAATACTTTTTAACGATACAGAAGTCTTTACCAGTTTACCCTAAACTTTGTTAAAAACCCTCACTGTTACAGAAATGTCCATTTTTCTTATTTATTAAGATAATCTTTTTAATAAAATGATTTTATCATCATAGTTCGACTTTTCTTTTTTAAAACTTCTGATGTTGCGCCATCTCGAAGTTTTTTTTTTTAACTTGGGAACTCCGAGACATGTTGTTCGTCGATCCCATATCGCAGCCGCTTCGCGTGAGATGAGGAGGCCTCGCTGGACATCCATTATGTAATCTGGGCGAGACTCCGGGACTCAAGTGTCGTCAGCGGAACGAAGCGACAAATTCCCTCTCTCGCCTCCCGCTACAACAGCGCTTCGTCGCGCTACGAGGCACGACCTCAAAGAAGATTCTGTTCTGGGCGGAGAGCAGAAGAGAACTCCTGTCACGATCCGATTTTCAGCGGTGAATGAGTGGATTACGAAAGCGCGAATCACAGGGACTACCACTCCAAGATAGTCAAATCACTGAGATGTATCATCGCTTTCTTTGTTCTTATTCTAATTGTTCTATAACACAACAATATGAATAATAATGATGTAAAAACATGATTTAATTTGTATCTATCAGTTAATAAAACAGTACAAACAATATTCAGGAACTCGTTTGATTTGTTAGGAATGCACCAGAACATGTACAAACATGGCGGCAGAGCGCGACGGTTTCGTTATATGCGCATCTCACCTCGGAAAATGTGAAATATATCTCTCAGATGTCCGGTGACCTATAGATAAAAATAATGTAAAAATACTACAAAAGAAAATTTACTACAAATCAAAGTAAACTTCAATCACTTTCGTGATTTAAAAGTGGATCTTATTTTGTATACAAGTGTTTTCTCCAGAAGACGCAATGTATTTCAATTTCAATTATGTTTGCAATTATTTCATTTAAATGGCTGATGAAGTATGTTTTTCTAACGTTGAAATCACTGACTCTTTTATATATACAGATTTACGATATTTTAGTGATTTAATTCTACTTACGCTAGTACTACCTCAAATAGAAAATTGTCAGACGAGAAAAGGGAAATACAGCTACATTTTGCTTATCCTTGTGAGTATTTCGGGAAGTTCAATATTTTATCCAATTTCTTGAAACAATTATTCAATGATTAAAAATGAACATATGGAGGACGAGAAGCTAATTTAAAAGAAAAAGCTCAAAAGGCTGTGGTGGATTCAGTATTTCACGTCATCAACCATTCAGCGCAATCAGCATCAAGCATTCATCAAAACTATGTCCTGCGACCCCCCCCCCAAATAATAATAATAATAATAATAATAATAATAAAGCAAAATTTATATATCTATTTATTAAAATAGTTACAAATATTTTTAATAATTTCAATTCATTATAAAATAACAGTTCTCTATCAGAATACGTAACGTTATTTAAAATCATAGCAGTTTACAATAAAGCTAATTTATAGGTACATCCTCAACTAGGAAGCTTGGAGTGAATCTGCTCTCGATGAAATGGAGTCCAGTTGCCTGAAGCCCTAAGGGCCTTCGATGGAAGCAGAATACACCCCTTCCCCTCCTCCCTCATCATGTTAGTGGAGAGGAGAAGGACGATGCGTTCGGTGTCCGAAGAGGAAACGTCCAACGTCCACGGACATCCTGTCGCGCATGGGCGCTCTTGACGAGATGGGAGGCGAGACGGCCAGGGAGCGATCCCCAAGTTACGCTCGTGTCCACAGCGAGGGGTTTATCTCGAGTTTCCTCTTGTTTCTCGGAAAACGAGTTTGTAGAGTTTGACAGACACCGGGGAATGGGAGAACGATGGAGACTACCGTGCGACTATCAGTGGGGGAAAAAAAATTGCGAGAAAACTTATTTTATTCGTGTTTTAACAGTTTATAATTTATACATAATCAGTGTTAAATGTGAAGTTGAATATTTTTTTTTTTTTAGATTTTAGGATGGAGATATGAATGATAAGTTCGAAATTGATTATTAAACATATCCGAAAGATAAATTTCAATATTTTAGTTAATTTCTGTAAGATTTTTTTTCAACTTTTTACCTGGCCACTGACCACACCTTACCTTCTACATCCCCATTGTAAGATTCTGTAGCGTACATTATTTCCATACATTATAAACATAATTACATAAACAGATCACGCTTAATTATTTTTGAAATCCTGTTGCGTTTATCTTTTTGTTCATCGTTCCACCATCTTCTATGTCTGTCTTTTTAGTATGTCAAGCCTTTTAAACTGTATAGACGCCTATTATAATTACCAAAATAATAAAAATTATTTAAAAAACATATTTGGGATGTATTTGGTTACATGCTGTCACTTTGCCTCATGACCAATTTTAATTCAAGATTTTTTCTGAGAACTGTACATAGGATTGGCAAAGTTCTGAGTATGTTCGAATTGTAAATGAGAAAGTTTTTTGCCGACTGATAAGTATATGATAAAGTTACTAATAATAATATTTCAATGAAAATGGTACATTCAGTATTANATATATATATATATATATATATATATATATATATATATATATATATATATATATATATATATATATATATAAAATTACTCGTCTAGGAACAAATAGGGACGTTAAATTCATCAAAAGAGAAGGGATATTCCTCAAAATTGTGAAAAGGTAACAGTAATAATAAGTAAGACACAAAAATTTCTCTGGACTCCAGTGTCAATTAGAACAAAAACATAGATATTAATTTTCTTATTAACTTTCTCTCTTAATTTTTTCATACCCAAACTTGTCATTACCGTGGATTTCGTTCATTAATGTCTCTCGTTCCATGTCTCTTTATCGACTCTTTTTATGCATCGTAAGGGAAAATCAATGAAAAATTACCTTTTAATAAGTAGTGGAATGTTATAAGACTATTAGAAACCAATAACTTAAAACCTCGTATAAAGTCAATTATTAGAATCGATCTGAATAACAGTGAATAAGTTATCGATTCGACATGCTTGACATTGAGCCACAATACCGTCGTGGGTGGAACGCGCATAGTAACGCGAGGTGGGGTGGGTTGGGAAGCCGAGAAAGCGCTCCAACGCTCGTAAACTACCGACGGGGATACAGTGCTGCCAACAGGATAAGTTATCGTCCCCTCTCCTCCTTCATCGTTTTCGATGTTTTCTTGATTGAGTATATTTTCACACTGGTTGAGAGAGATACGAAAGATACAATGTATTAATTACGTATCTCTCGCTAGCTCAATTTTAAGGGACTATTTTGATCATTCAAAGATAAATTATCATTCGTTTGCTTGATATATAACCCCGGGCTTTGAAGCTTATCTCGAAAGGGTGTAAGAATAAACGGATTCCAGAATAATTTCATAAAATGCTAAATTTATTCAGTTTTTTTTTTCTTAAAAAAAATTGTTGTATTTGTAAATGGGTAATGTAACGTGCTATTGAAGCTTATCTACATGGAGCGATAAGAAGTAGGAGTTGGGTGGTAGGTCATTGTTAGTAGGTCATTGTTTACCAACAACTTTGCCCACGTGGAGGGGTTAGTAGAAGTAGTAAGTAATAGTTAGAGTTATTGATACTAACAGGAGGTGGATAGAGGAAGGAGAGTTCGCTTTTCAGTAGTCACAGATGTATAAACTGGGACTTTACTGCGAAAAGCTGCAAATTTGCTGGTCCCATCGGACTGAATTGGTGATGAGCGACAACACTATCATCTGCGCCACCGGTGGGTCTCCTTTTTATTGATCACTAATCATAATCGCGACGATGCTCTCCTACAGCCATTACATACTTCGTAATACACCGCATCGAAATAAAAAATCTTCGTCTCAAATCACGTCGACATCACGGTCAATGGCATTCTGTGAAAACTTTATTTTCTTTATTCTTACCTTATTTTCTATTACATTGTATTTACAGTTTTAACTTATACATTTATATTCCAAATTACGGCGTTGAAAATATTTGAAATTTAAGAAAAATAAAGTATGGTTCATTCTTATACAATTTATTTTGAGACCTAGTAAAAATTTTGGAATTTTGAGTGAATGAAAAAAATTTCAACTGGTAAAATCCGAATTAAAATCAATAAAGACAAATTCATAATATTCAAAATTTGTGTAGTCATTATGTTTAGTACCCATAAATATAATTAAAATATGTAGCACCTACATCCATTCGATTCGATGTCAATAAAAGAATGTCCCTGAGGTGCTTAATGTTTTTGGACATATTTGTAACGTTTTAACAACCAAACAAGCACGTTTCATTCGAATCATACCTCTAAAATACTTTTTTAAATTGGTCTTCAAGAACTTATTAAGTAATGCATTGACTTTTCGTGTACGAAAATCAAATAAGTAGAAAATTACATGTATTTACTAAACAAGTCTCGTAATAGCAGATAAATATGCTTCAAGATTTTTTCGGTGCGATTGAAAGTTCCAAGGAAAATATGAAGTTACTTTTTTTTAAACAAATTGGATTTCTGTGGAAAATATATGATTCTTCTCATTTTTGGCGCATAGGAGGAACTCTGTTCGTACATTCAGAGAATAAACCATTTAATTACTTCCATTTTATGAAATTATTCTGCAGCAGTGAATACAAAATTAAATTTCGGTCTGCAAGAGAAGCAAAACGTTTCACTATAAAGAAAAGAAGGGAACCTGAACGTAAAACATAACATGTCTAACATGAGTTTGTGCAGCTTGGGTATTAAGTGTGTACACCACTATGGTGCGTAATCACTCCCACGAATCCACTTATTGTTCCTGTTTTATTGCTTAAGGTGAACCAAGAAACGTGCGAGTATTTCAAAATCCACTGTTCCAAGGCGAGGGTTGGGGATGTTGGATGAGGGGGAATGATTTTGTATATGGGTCGAAATGAGAAGACACAGTTCTACGATTAGGCATGCTCCCGCGATTCGGGTAATGGCTCCTCTGTTGTGGGGTAACGGTGCGCTTCCAGGCATACTAGTGAGCTCATCTGTCCCGGATGTTATTCCAGCGTATTAACCAAATGCCAGAACTTTCGCTTCTCTTGTTCATTGAAGAGCGAAGTTGGGGTTGCTTTACTTGACTCCGTCTGACAATTCTCTTTTCATGAATGCCATGAAGACAAATTGTGTGAGGATGTGGAAATGACGTTTGCGTACTTTTCTTCAAAAGAGAAGGTTTTACGTACGAAAGTACACCAATCAATCCTAAATCGAGGGAAAATGTTAAATGAACACATGGATTTTATGAAACCAAATTAATTTTTATCATCCATAAATACTAAAGAACAACAACATAAAACTGAATGCTATTTTATCTATTCACAATATTACCCGATATTTTCCGTGAATCTAAATATTTTCTTACTGGAACTTACTGTGATTATAATTCATAAATACATTTTTTTTAATGTTGCTTCCAAAAATACACATTTTATTTTTTCAAGTTAGATTGATTGAATTAGTACATTGATAAAATATCTCAAGATGTGACACTCATAAGATTGTTTGAAACTTTCAATTTGGAGAAATGAGATAAGTAAAGATAAAGAATTTTTTTCTTTGTCAAAAAAAACTTTCAGTGCAGAAATGTATATTTAATATTGTCTTTAATCTTCCAAAACACGATGTATAAAAATATAATAAAATCATTCAGAAATAAAAATAATATATTGCTTTTCTAAGTTAACAAATTGGGAAAATAATTAGTCCCCAACCGTAATTAATAAACTATGTTATTATTTCTGGATAGTTTTATTATTCAAATTCAACTTAATAATTTTTATTATTCAAATTCAACTTCGTAATTTTGTTTCAGTTTATGTTCATTTTATTTTTTTATTTTTCAGATACGTGAATCCAATTCCTTACGACAATACAAAATAACGAAGATTTATCTACAAGGATAGCTGGACATCGTAGTTTCACGAGAAATGTAAGACTCAATGGGATCCACGAATAAAAACAGTTTTGAAACTGGATCATCATTTTTCTCATTTACAGCGATTAATTTCTCTGAAATTTTAAAATAAATTTCACAACATTTAGACGATAACTTTTTGTATAAATTAAAAGAATTGGAAATTATTTATTAAAAAAAAAATCATTAAATGTTAAAAAGTCATCTTGAATGANAGAAGCAATTTGTTCATCCCGTGTGTTCCATTCGCCCCCCCCCCCCCCATTCATCTCACTGCTGCCATTGAGAGCACCGTAGAGGTCTCTTCCCTCAATATTCCATTCAAATATGCTTTACTGCCTTCAACGATGTCATTGCCAGTTGTAACTTCCCTCCGTCGCACGACCCTCCACGCCTAGCGTCGCATCTTCACCCTTCTTCACCCTGACCTTCTATCCTCGCCTTACATCTGGACTGCAAGACTGCGACCCACTTACTCATTCCAAGGACATGACGCACTGTCGAAACAACCTCTACGTCGTGTTTTTAGAAAGGTAACTTTTTATTAGTTTCCTGTTTTTCTTTAGAAATTTAAAAACCAATTGCCAAAAACATATTTACAAAACTTAATTTTATGGGGAGGGACGCAATCTTAAACGTATATTTTTACTACGTACTCATATCTTTTAGAATTTGATTAAAACAAATTGAAAGTTCGTAAAGTACATCCCAGGTGACGATACCCACGGTCGAATGCACCGTTGAAGTCCACCCTTATTAAGTTTTCTTAAAAACGAAATAATGGACAGTTATTTTTTTTCCATATTATTACGTGAATTAATAAGTTTATTTAGCATAAATATGAAATATTACACAGTTGATGGATACGCGATTTTCGCATTCACGGTACACTGTCCTGGCGTATTGCCAGTCCCATGTCAGTCTGACTGCACGAAATCAATAGTCTGGCCCGACCAGAGTTGGGGGGGGGGGGTTGTCCGATGCTCAAGTATAACATTTATCCTGTACATACATTTTTTTTTATCGAGAATGGCTGAAGCAATTTTTATGAAATTTAAAGACCAATTAATTTTTTGAAATCATCTGGTTTCGAATTTTTACCCACCACTCCGAGTGAAATCCAAGCTCCTTGAGTGTACTACAAAATCTTTATCTTTACGGTTTACGCGTGCATTGATACTAGCGCTAAAGTGTGTTGACGAGTTGTGATGGAGGCAGTAAGTTGAGAGGGATGGGGAGTGGGCACAACCTGAACCTGTCCCCGTGGCCCGTGATGTCTGACCACGACTCTGTAACTAGTTGTTACACTATTTGTTCTAAATTTGTCCATAAAAATAAAATTATATTACAATTATATCAATTTTTTATAGAAGAAAAAATAGCATTATTAATTAAGATTTATGTCAATTAATTATTACTAACAATCAACTACAAACTCTACATTATTTTCACAAAACCCTCGAAAATGTAAGAATTATTACTAAGAAAAATCGTTTCATTGAGCAGACTCTCCTTTTTATCCATTTATTGAAAAATATTAGTTTTCAACAAGAAAATTACTTGATCTCCCACCATAAATTTACCAAGCTCTGATTCTACTTAAGATACTGGATAAGTTCTCCAGTTTTTGTGACCTTTCAAAATGAATCAACGAAAATTTTTCTTCTTCCACCTTCAAATTAGTCTGTTTTACAACAAGCCATAATTCCTTATTTGAGAACAATGGGCAATAATCTCTTTTATTACATTCTAATTTCAATGTGCGTCTAAGTAAAGTAAAATTTTGTAAGTTATGTGTAAAACTGTTTCTTTCTCGTCTTTTTATTGCCAAGCATTTTTTGTCACTGATTTTTAAGAAATGCAAATAGTTTCACAATGTATTTTAAGATTACGGTACTGAATTATATTTAATTAAACATTCTTCAAGGTGAACAGTAAATTTTACGTAGAAATTTCAAAAGGGCACAATATTTCTTTCAAGACCTGTATATTACGAAATACATTTGCACAGATGAACCTTACAAATAAATTTTAAGCTTTAGAAAAAAAATTGACGTAGTATGTATATCAACAACCGGTTGCATTTTAAACCCAAACTTACGAAATGGTTTTCTGTATAAATAGATCTTCTTCCCAAAATCGTGAATGACAATTATCGCGTGTTTCGTGACAAAAGAAAAAAACACCTCTATCCCACGTTACAGCTAGTAAGAACGAAGTACCCTGAACCGCACCATTAGCTTTAAGTTTTACGGTCAAAAAGCAGCGTGTATTTTGTCTACAAGGAAACTCCGTGTCATCTAAACGCTGTCACGGGCCAAAGATCTCGCAGCTTTAGTTGACGACGACATACCGACTTCTGAGCCCGACTGTACCTCTCGGATCTCATTGCCATGCACGGTGCGGCATTTGCAAAGAAATTACACGTTTGTATCCAGGGGAAGTGGAAACAAGGCGAAGCGCGAGAGGCAAGGAGGTAAACCCTGGCGATATTATTCTAATTCACAATCTTCCAGATGTGTCGGGACATACGCGCGGGGAAGCGGGGACGTGGGGAATACAAGGCAGAAGTCGGGAGGATCAGCTCGAGGGAATTTGCATTCTGTGGTTTACAATTTAAGAGACATACGGTACGAGAAAAAAAAAGACACGGTTTTGCAAGGGTGGCGGGACTAGAGATAAGGTTGTGTTTTGCGGGAGGAAAATGGCTAATTCATCTATAACGCTGAGGGCTGCATTCCGCATTGCGTGGTTAAGCTGTACTCGTCCGATGTAATTTTGAATATTTACAAGGTCGATTAGCTTACTGGACGCTTGGGAATTGCGGGGCTTCCCAGATGGCGTTAAGCCTCGGCTGAATTGCGCAGGGGAGAGTTTTGGACTTTTGCCTCGTCATGGCCCAAAGTAACTTAACGGAAGAACAATCTAAGCCACTAGTCAGAGTAAACATGAGTAGCACATTAAAAACTCCGATCATATTCATAATCTTAACAGGATAATGAAAAGTAAATTTTATCTATAAAGTAACAAGACTGACAAGATACTGTTCATACTGTGTACAAGGAATGTGTAATTTATTTAATATTCAGAATGAATATATCTGATCATTTTCCTAGCCTCCCTGGTGTAGAGCCGTACGTTAATATGGAAGTACCAATTTTAGTAAAATATTCGAACCTCCATCCAAAAATTAGAGATTAAAGAAACTTTCTGATGTAGAGATTGTAAATTAAAATTTAAAAGGATCAGAAAAATATTCACATTAATTCCAGAAATGTTGTTTCTTTTCAGATGCACATGCAGCAGAAATATGCTGTTCGAAGTCATCTTTCAAGTCTGGAATATTCAGGAATATTACATCTTAAGCTCAAGGAATACGCTATAGATCTAAAGAAGGTGTGGTCGACGTCTCGCACAGTTGTTGAAATGCTCTGAACTTTCAAGGGCACCAGGAAAAAGAAAGTCCCATTTTTACGATAAATTCCGCTAGAGTAAAAGGTTACATCTTTGATGAGATATTGCCAAACTTGAGAACTTAAGATAAATAAAATCAATAATTTCTTACAAATATTCTCTTTCACGATTCCTTCTATATAACGTGGCAAAAACTAACCCCGTTTTGTTGTTAAATCGACAATGATCTAAACATCAGCGAATTCCTTCTTTAAAAGATCTTTTTTATCGATATGTACTATAGAAGTTAGACAACAACTGCAGCAGAATTCTCTTGGACGACCTCATTTGCTTCAGAAGCAATATTTTTGAATGGAGGCTCTGAGATTTTATGCGCAAGTTTGGACGAACAAAGTTCTTTTTTCCTTTTAACATTTATACGAAGTATGTGTACAAATTTCATTATCAATACGTCATAACATCCCAGACGTGATATACAGCATCCACAATTTTTCTCTTCTCTGTACGCTACCTACATCATGCATATTACAACCCTTTCCCCTCAAAATATGATAGGAATCTTTCTTTTATATAATTTAGCGAGGGCGGACCATTCCATCAGAACGCAATACATATGCGAAGGGGCCGAAAGAGGATCTGGTGGCAGAGTCAAAAGAGACGAGGAGAAAAATGACGGAGTTTGCGCCGTGGAAAGAACACAGCGTCCCTTCCTCCCACGCCTCTCACCCGGAGCTCGTTGCTTCAACAGTGGCATGTATCATTTGTGTCAAACTGTGTTCCGTATTCATGGTTTCCACCATTACATTCGGCGATGAAGGGGTAGCGCGGGTAGAGGGTCGGGGGTTGTTTCCCCGTCGGGGACCGTATCTCTCCGCGCCGCTCCGCTAACCGTTCTTCCTCGCCCGGGCTGACGGGAATACGGTATAATATCGGGACTGTACCTCTCACCCCCTTGGAACTTGGCGAGCGTTCGATACGGAAGCGAGGGGGTGCGGTTGGGTGGGGAGCGGGGAGAGGAACCGGACGCGAGGACACGCATGCGCTGTTCCTCCCACCAATCGCAGCCTCGGAATCCCTTCCCGAATCCCAGGAACTCCCCGGTCCCCGGAGAGGTGGGGGAAGACACCCTCCGATGGAGGCGCAGCGTCGCGGGTCCTCGCCGAACTATTTATTGTAATGAGAGCCACAGAGCGACTCGGTAGCGTGTGAGAATCGCGGGATGAAAAGCACAGAGTTTGAACCTCATAAACTTCACAACTCACGGTTGAGAACATCACTCCACGACGCAAAATGACTGCGTTGTCTTACTTCCGTGTAAACATTCCCAGATCTTGTGAGAATGAGATGCGACCGCGTGGAAATCCTCCGGACCGAGGCGCGGATCATTCCCATGCATGAGGCATCGCGGTGGATTTCGGCGATTCTTTATCGCGCGTTTTATCTCGACGCATTTGTGGCTAGTGCTGCTCCGGGTGGCGGCGACGTCTCCAGGAGTCCCGGAGGTCGGGGGCCAATCGGCCGCGGGGGTGTAAACAGGTCGTAAAGCGCGTATCTGGCTCTGGCATCGCCACGCGTGCGGTACACGCCACCACGTGTCACTCGCGGAGACGGACGGTGACGGGCGATGACGAATACGAGCTCTACAAGAGTCGTAACAGCAGAGTCACGAATGCGTAAAGCGTGGATGATGTGGGCGAGAGTCCCGAAGCGAAGAAGAATGGTGGCAGCGCGGGGTTGACGTTTACGTGGGAATCTTCGTTCGCGGCGCGGCGCCTTCGGGTTCGTGACAAATTAAAAATTGTAATGTGTGAAGGCGGTAATCCTTGTTGTATGTTATACAAGGAATCGCAGAAATTTATAATGTTCTACAGAGATTATACATGCGGCAGTGTATGGTAAATTCTATAAAGGTCATTCACGGAGCTGTATATCCTAAAAGCTGAACAATAAATAAATGAATTTATTTCTGAAAACCTACTGAGTAGTTTGTATCGCGGAACAGAAATTTATTTTTCAAAGAAGCGGGGAACACTTTTTACCGAGACAAAGACAATTTTCTTAATATCTAATTCACATAACAATACATGAATTATTTTAAAAACAATTTTGTCCATACTTTGTATTGTTAATATGTGGCGAGGGGAGAACAGTCCCCCTTTCTTAAGGTAATATAAAAATTTCATTTTAACCGTCTAAAACTGTGAATCATAAAAATATTACTTCATCCTTGATGTGGTAATCACAAATTTTATTTCCTTTGATTTATTCCAATTTTTAAATCATACTTAGAGGAAATATGCAGAAAATGTCATGTTAATGAAAATTGTCAATATTTTTTGTCCCTCCCCCTCTTTTGATTCCCAATCCGCTACTGACGACGAACAAATAGTAGATAGAAATATTTGTATTAATTTTTTATAACAATGGAGCACGTTACCTGTAATAATATGTTAATATTAAGAATGACATAAATCTGTGCTGCACCTTTCTTCCAGAAACTAAAGAATGAAACCTTGAAAACAGAAGCGAACCAAACCAAACCAGTAACCTGGATTCACCAACGCAGGACTCATTCCCACGATAAAGATCTCCATATATCACACACGATCCGTTGCAGGGACCATTGTGGACAGAGGCAGTCGTTACCCGGACAGCGTCCAATCGGTATCGCGCATCCTCCCATTGTTCCAAAGCGCCGCCAACAGCCGATCGGACGCTGCCTTAACGGCCCATAACAATCTGCACGCGCGTTATGCTCAGAGCTGGCACGACCCTAACGGCACGGGCACGGTGCTTGCGGATAGCCCGAGAGCCGTTACAACGCCACCTCCGTCATCCACAGTGCTATTACATTGGTCTGCCACCGACAACCCTTCACGTCCACACAACATCCGCCAATGGAGTACAAGGATTCACTGTGCAAGGAAAGGTCGGTTCCTTAGATGGAGTACGGGTTTTACTTCCAGTTTCTCTTTGCTGCACGAAACAGTCTTACGTTACATTACACTTGTTTGGATATAAATAAATAAAGCGGTGTCAAAAAACCAGTTACAAACTGCGTGATTGATAATAAACTAATTTACTTCACTGAGGGACCGTTCCATCCGTGTCCAAAGGCAGAGGCGGATTTATCATTCCTGGTATATACTGACAAGAACTTACTGTGTATAACATGTAAACAACTCATATGTGATATAAAATCAATTATAGAAACAATAGAGAAGAAATAACTTAATGAAGATCATACATGATTCCAAATATTGTAACGACTCCAGACAGAACGTATTAAGCGTCAGGAGATTCGTAATATCACCATTTCATAAAAACGAAGCAAAAATTTTCGAAGAAAATACATTCTGCTTCTAAGACGTGTATTTATTTATGATTATGTATTTACAGTCTAGCCTTAGTTGAAGTTTATGTGAAAATTTAAAGAGAAACCTTTCAATTGGGAATTACCTTAACTTCTGACGTCCATTAGAGGATTATTTCTTCAGTTACGCCCAAGCTTTCACCATCAAATTTGTATTTGAAAGTAATAAAACGACTGACTCTATAACGCAACTGCTCTACACACGAGGAATGAACTAATCGAGGAGAATAAGAATACATTTGGAAATATTGTTTCATTCCTTCGGGTTTCTTTCCATCTCAAAGGACACGTCAATGATTATCAACGTTTGACTCTTAGTTGAAGTATATTTTGTTTCGTTTACGCAAGTGTTACGTATTTGTTGTTCTATTATATAATATCTATTATTTATGTACGAGCACACATGTAAAACGGTCATTTATTTTATTATTCGGGGAAGTAAACTAAAAAGGCCAAGGACATTTTTGCCTAAAAGTTGCAACATGGACATTTTTGCATGTGTTGCGGAATCAATGATTTTTTTCTGGACTACTCGAATATGTAAAATGAAGTTTTAAAGAACGTTTTCATGACAGTTGCTTATCAGCACATTACATATTTAACAGTTTACATTGCAACATTTTGATACCTTTTGGTGGAGCAATAATAAATAAATCAATAATAGTTATCTCCTTTGTATTTATTAATGCTGTAAAGAATAACGCATTTACTCACTTAAAGGTAAAATAGTTCATTGATGACTCCAAAATTTTATAAAGAAACATGAATAATTGCAAAAAATATACTTTAATAGCAGATATATTACGGGGAGAAAGTTCCACCCTTCCGATCTGTTTTTTTTTTGTTATTTTAATATTATAATATGCTCATAATGAAATAATATGACCATATTTATTTCAATGCACTGTTTCATTAGAAGAACAAAGAACAATTCACATTAGATCATTGCTACATGAGAGGCGTACGCAAGGGATTGCTCGGACGGCTGAAGCCCCTCGCTCCCCCCCCCCAAAAAAAAAACAACAACAACAAACCATTATACATTTTTCAAAGAAACGGAATATTAAAAGTAGTGAAAATAGTAGGTCAATTTATAAATTTAACAACTTTTTGACAAAGCTAGTATATTATTGACTATATGTTTCAAAATAATACGCATATACACGGATTGCCAAGTTTCAGTCCTCTCAATTTATTCTGAGGTTCTAGCCCCCTCCAAGATTTCTTTCTGCGTACATTCATTCTCATTTTAGTACGTAACTGCAATTGATAATTATCAAAAGTAAGTTAATCCCAAAAATATTCAATGGTTTTTCCTTTTGATGATCCAACTCAAAAATAACATTCCACACAATAGATAAGTTTATTATGTATGCGACAGCTAAAAGGAACCTCGAAGGAAGAACAAATTTTATTTCTTAATTATATTATGAAAATATACCCGTAAACTTATCCAAACTACAAGTATGTAAATAAAAAATATTTATATGATTGCGTACTTGTCTGTTCGTAAATAAGTCCATAAAATATCAATCAAAATTTCTTACATTTTTAAATTAAAGGATTTTATCCCGAGAAGGTAATTGTGAGAAGGTAATAGCTACTTTTATCCCGAGAAAGTAATTATTTCACTACAGTTTTCCTCTTTCTAACAAATGTGGGTCATATCAAAGTTCCAGAATCCCCATAACGTCTCAAGGTATTTTATTTATTGGAGGAATGTAAGTTAGAAGAACATGAGTATCATTAACAACACGACATACTGGTGCAAGTTCACGTGTGGAATTTCTAAAGTATGATATTTTTACAATGCATGGACGAAATGTAAAATTCTTGTGATATCAATCACGTTATTTATTCTTGAGATTAATTTCCGTATTTACCAATATTTAAAAAATAATTACATTGATAATACTTGGGAAAATTTGACTTCGTAAGATCTGTACCAAAACATCTTTGGTTTGTTTCTTTCATTCAAAATCGTTTGGATTGTTATACAGGAAAAGAAAGCAAAATAGTGCAATTAATATTCGTTTAATTTTAAAAAATTCAGCGTAACCTATTCCGCTTAAGTAAAAGTAAAACAGATACACAACTTTTTTGTCTGTTAATAAGTGCTTTGGTGCATAAGTTAACATCAAATTTGAGATTTTTTTTCTATCATGTTTTCGCAAACAATGTTTTATTCCTCAGATTAAAACATAAGTTGTAATGTTTTAAGAGGAATGATACATCTTTGAATCGCTACATTTAACTCACTCTCTTTAGGGAAAAGGTGGAGATCTCCGGACAGGGTTCACAGTACAACTGCAAACCGGAAACATCTTTATACAGAAACTCGAACAACTGTGATTTCGGTGATAAGAAATGAATTGACTCCGTGAAACTGAGCTAGCCCGCAAAGCGAACTGTGTGGTTTTCGTGTCCCGTGCGTGGAGGTCCCGGGGCGCGCAAGTGACGAAGGCGGCTCGATGCTGGGCAACTCGCCGACAGAATAGCTGCCGCCCTGCGCTGCTCTAGCTACTGCCCCTCCGACGCATCACACTCATCTCTCGAGTATTATTGTCATTTCGGAAGGTTACGCCGTTATTCTACACTCATATGGTAATAACAAAACAAAACTCTTCGTTATTTTTATTTGATTAAGAAATTTACTTATCAATTTTATTCTTTTCTTGTTTAGTCCTAAATGAGGAACATGAATTTGTTAAATATATTTTCTGTAACAACAATTTACGTATAAAATACATAATTATACTCATTTAATATATATTGTTATCTTCAGAATAAAGTGAATAGAAGTGTAGTGGGAAGGTCGAGTAAGAAAAGACATGATATTCCAAAGTAAAGGAAAGACCAAATAATAAATTAAAACTTAGTAGGAGTTTCAACTTCCCATTAAATATTCGTAAAAGAATTTTCTTTAATACCAAATATACTAATAAACAAAAAACAATTTTCATGCAAGTATGCTCACTGGGTTCACTATCATTTGGCGCCGGGACTATCATTAAAACTATTTATATTATTATTCCCGAATTTTGATTTATTTTAATAGTTACGATATATTAGCAATATTTCCGAATATTTTAACGAATTGATAATAGAATGAATTAGTTAGATAGCCGTTCTTTCATAATATTTCGCTTCGGGGCGCAGAAATGTTAAATCTGTCAACGCCTGACGCTCTTAACTCATGAAAAATCATTCGAGACACTAGTAGTGTCATCCAGTTTTCATTCCTGAAGGTGGACATGAACGGTGGTAAGTATACTGAGTAAATTATTAGTTTAAAGAATTCGAACGAGAATAATCCAGTATTTGTTACAATTGGCAAGATCGCAAAATTAATCAAATGTGTTAACTCTGTATTTCTACTCTAAAGGAGCCATGTCAACTCTCGAACACATTTTAAAAATCCACGAATGTAAAATTTTATTTACTTAGAAATTAAGTATCACAGAGCTATCATAGCTTATGGGTTTATATTAATATTGAGTTACATGGTTTACTCTTTTATTTAGTATATTTGTCTATAAGAATAAATTAACTATTGTTACAAATATATTTTTATTAATTTTTGTGCAGTTAGAAACGCAATAAATTATTATTTTTATTATATTGTTTCATTTCAGTTCGTCTCTGCAGATTTATTCAAGTATTTATTACTGTGTATTTTTCTTTTAAACTCGTCACTGCGAATTAATACAATTACAAGTAAATACATAAAAATAATATATTAATTATTAATACATTTAAAGTAAAAGCATTATATAACTTGTAATTCAGAGAAGGAAGAAGTTTCTTATGTTTTTAGAAACACTTATCGCTTTATCATTTACCTTTAATACAGAAAGATCTCAAATTGTACAAATTACTTATATCTATACAAATTTGAAAAGATATCTTTTTAAATCAAAATCCGCGATTCTTTTCAATAATGACAAGAGTTTCTTGTAATATTGTCAATCAACAGTGTTACACTTCCACACATCTTTGCAAATTATAACTTACAACTTAGCACAAATTTCCCATAGTTCATTCCCTACAATACTATTACGACAAGCTAAAATTTTAAAACTCAACACTAACCTGCAGCATCTATCAAAAAATATGGAGGTAACATACACATATTATTTTGACAATTGTATTTCGGTAAGTTATGAGTTCTGTTGAAATAAAAAAGTACGTTTAATTCAAAAAATTAATTAAAAAATAACAGTATATTGTTTTTCTCTCGTTCATTGTGGACACTTTTATGTTCTCTGCGTATATTCAAAACCTGATATGAATGTTGATAAAATACTTGAACGAGATCACGCAGAAACTTCATCAAATATCATTCTCGTTCTTGTACCAATATTTCCGACATTCACTGGAAAATATCGGCAATTTTTTTTTGTGGAAATGGTAAATACCGTAAAGAGCACAGTTGGCCTCCAAATATTTTCTCTTGTGTCTCGTTTTCTTTCCACCGAAACAAACACTTCGCACGGAGCGCAGAGCGCGTGGGCGCTCCGCGGCAGACGCCAATATCTGCTTCCAATCTCGTTTCTTTATGAATTCCACATACAGAGTACAAGTGCTCTCCGTACAAGTTGCTTCGCGATAAAAACAGAACGAAATTCAAAGCGGAAAGAAAAGCAATATTTTGTAATATATAAAATACTTCAATCACGAGGACAACGGTAAGTTTATTTTACCCACTCTTTTGCTTGTTTCTTGAAAATAACGAAATCTAGTAACCGAATACTTAAAAATTTAATTAACAATAGTAACAACATCCGATAATGAAGAAGAGACAACCAAAGAAATACTTTTAAATATTCCATCCAAAAAATACGTATTTCAAACGAGATAATTTCTGCATCAAAGAAATACTTTTTATAAAATTTAATGTCATATTTGAGAAGTTTAACTAATCTCATACCTGTACACACAATTACCTTCGCTGAATGCTACGAATTTTACGAGAAAACAGAAGAGATAACTTTGATAGTTTGTATCTGTCTTTTAAAATAATTATTTCCCATTAAGTGTACCTATCCTTATCTATAGTATGTGCCTGTCCGAGAAAAGATATATACAAATGTTTAATAGAATTGCAATTCGTTACAAATGATATCCAAATACCACTGGCTTGTTTAGTCACCCATTCACCAATGTATCATTGTGAATAAGATAATTTTGTATTTCCGATCTGAACGCTAAAAAAAAGTCGCTTCTTATAATTCCGAATTTGAGAGATTTAAAAGTTAGTTAAATATGGTTTTGTAGTCCACATTAAATTTTAAGTATGTTTTTACACTGTCAAAGCTCCTGATCAAAGAACATGACATACATCATAAATGTCATTATGCTTTTTTTCTCAGAATAGTGCCACAAAAGATGCGATTATGAGTGTAAACGAATGAAAATACTACAATATTTGTTACCGAAAGTTGTTTCTGCTATATTCCTTGTTGTTGACGCACGATTTTTTGGTTCATGAAACTTGAATGAAAGAAAAAAATTAATATCATACCTTGTAGAACTGTTAACTGATTTATTCTTTTACCAAAAAAGTAAATGTTCTATGAGATGATTTCTTTCTATTCTGTCAAATCCTCAAGAGTGTAAGAAATTTGAGCTTAAACAGAGGAATTTTATGGTAAGTAATTAAGCTTAATTCTATATAACGAAGCTTAGTAATGTCTCATTATTCAATTAATAAACAACTGCAATAAACGCATCATTTTCTAAAATTATGAACATAAATAATTGATCATCTTAGAATCTTTTATTTTAAACAGTGATTTAAGATCGAATGTAATAAAACATTTTTGACTCATGTAAAACACATTAAAATAATAAATAACTGTATTTAGAAAACAATAAGTGATAATTATTACGATCAAGAGTATAAATAGAAACAATATGGAAGAAATATTCTGGGAGATAATAACCCTCTACATCTTCTATTTCGAATCCAAATCAATCAATGATGAGATAAAAGAACGGAAAATATGTTTACGATGTGCAAGAATTCGACTTCAATCTTTTCCTCTCATTTATTTACAGAGAGCAAGTGACAGCAGACGATTTTTCTATCGACGTCATCATAATTCAAATAGTTTGAGGGTAAGACCCAACAGATGTATGTGTTTGATCTCTCAGAAAATTACCAAGTGACAGGAGAAAATGGGTCATTTAATTTATTGCTAAGCAACAAGTAGAATAACAGTGACTCAGATCTTCCATATTGTATTATCTGGATATGTATTGTCTTACACATGTTTGGGATAAAATCATTTTATACCATTCGATCGAAGGGGAAATTGATGGAAAGAGAGAGTGATACATGTAACGCAAACAGACGTAAACAACCATAATAAATTATTGCATAAAAGTAGTTACATAGTATAACCACGAGGAGAACAACAATCTAATTTTCTCTGCGGAAGGAAGCAAGGTACCATCCTATCATTTCCTATCAAAGTGCCCAAAGAAAAACGAGAGAAAAATGCGGGCAGGAATGGGGCTACAGAAACAATGTTCTCAACCCTGCAAAGATTGAGGGTAGATGAAAATATTCTATTTACTTTAAACAAAAAGAAACTATAATAATCAATTATTCAAATAATTGTGTATATTAATCAGTTAATAATAACAGTACTCTCCCAAAAGCGTAAACAAGGACACTTACTTATCTTAATACCTGATTTTAGCACCTTAATTCAGCCAGTCTCTTAAAGCTCCTTAAATTGTATAATTTCATAAGGTAATGGTAGACGTGAACAATTCTAGTATACAAGGAAAACAAAAGTATTGAATTCACATTATTATGTTATATATTACCTTAACTATTACACAGAGATTAATGAATTATTAAAAATTAATTTTTAGTTCTTTTTCTCAAATTGAAAATACATTCCCTGATATTACAGAGACAGTGATGCAGTAAGAAGCTTATAACCGTGTAATGAACACTAAGGCAGTTGGACGACCTTCACGAGACAAAACTGTTAATTATCAATATTGTTTTTCACAGGCGGTCTTAAGATGTTTATTATTATAGCGGAAAGGCATTGGAATTAAAATAATATAAAATATATTACTCATTGCTTCTTGTATTTGATTTTAATTACAATAATATTTGGACGAAAAACATTCAAAATCTATATGGTCCACTATATTACTTCATCTTTGATAATATAATTTATAATAACAGAATTAATGAATTAGAAAACATCGCAAGTTATAGAGAAAATCAATCCCTGATGAAAAATTTTCCAGTAGGAGAAAACTAAACATTAAAAAATATTTTAAATCTTTAACCCCTAACCCAAAATAGTTATTTCTGGTGTTCTTTATTGCACAATAATTATACAATCTTTCGCATTATTTATTTTTCCGTATCTTTTCTTAGCTGTAATAATGTTTTGAATGAATATGTCTTGTATCAGGAAGGTAAATGGGTTTGAACCATCAAACAGTTAAATACATAAATATATTCTTCTAATTAATTATTAAATATTAAATTCTCCTATTATTTACTCCACTTCATAAAACAAAATTTAATGTAAGAACAGCACTAAATATTCTTGTGGTCAGGTGGATAAATCAAAATCCATCGAACTTGACTATCACATAAATATAGGTTCACCCTGATAATTTAGAAATCTTACATTAAGTAATAGATTTCTCCTTGAGTATATAAGGCTGCTTGAAATGTTATTATTAATATTTCATAAGCAAAATAATAAATGATATGTCCAAAACAATGCAGAGTTTGAATCAGGCAGTGACCATTTATGCGAACACGGTACCTAACAACAGCTGTTGTTTCGGAAATGCAAACCAATAATCTAAGAAGGCAATACAAAAATGCAAAGGTCACGATTGCGTTTGGTTGCTTTATTTTCACGGCACTGGGCTCTAAAACAATTCCTGGAAAGATATATGTTCTAGATTTTAGAAGTAATCAATTCTAGTTTCTTCTACATTTCAAAAACACATTTAAATTGTGAAACATTCCAGAAGCATTTGCTGCATCTATACTCCTTCAGAATTCTGATTTTCTCAATCTTGAAGGTGCACTACGATTGGGTAATTTCACATTAATTTCATTTGCATATGAGGATTCTAAAGGACCCTGCAATAAGATTTGTCATAAATAGTACAATGTCCTTATAAACCCATTGTGAGATCAATTCCACGATTTTAAAAGTATTATGTCCGTTAGAGTGACTGGACCAAAGTACCTCCCGAAAATGTTTCACACAACGGTTTGAGTCGCTCGCTTTCTAGTGGCGATGAATTATCACATAGCGGACGGCGCATAATTTTGAATTATTTGCGCTTAAATTACTATGAGCTTATGCTTAACACAGCGGGAAAAAAACCCTCCAAATACAAGCTAATTGGAAAGTAACACAATGAAGTTAAGATTTTCATCCCTTGATAAAGAAAGGGTCAAATGACAATGTAAATTATTCTCATGTTTTAAATTAACAAAATAATTGTCCTAGTCCATCAGGAATAATTAGCAGTGTGAATTATTGATTAATTAGAACTCCGTTGGTGTTCCGTGAATAGTTGGCAACATGACTTGAGTCAACGCCGATACAATACTTGAAGCATGACACTTCCTCTTCGATACGAATCTCAGGGTCAGTCACATTGCAAAGGCTCGCCATACATCCTCAACCTGCATCCACAGTCCCGACAGATTTACTAGCGCTCTTCACAAATCCAGGACACGCGGACCACCCTATGAATACTGCCCTTAATTGCCCTCCTTTGGGCCGTCAGGGCATGCCCGGAACTCCAGTGCACTCCCACCACCAGCAAGTAGTTTTTAAAAAGCCATTCACCCCTTGCGTTGCCGGTCTCTTCCTGCTGCAGCCGACAGCGTTCAAGCTGTCGTAAACCATTTTATTACCCTTTGGAAACAAGCGAGCGTAGTTGGCGGTGGGGGCGGTGGAGGCGGCTCGGGGGCCGTGGCAATGGAGACCCATGACGCAACACAGACGATCGGAATGTGGGGGGTGGTCACCCCCGGCGTCTAATACTCCACCCCCTGCAGGGCCTATACTATTACGGCGAGGGAATGATGGCAACAAGGGTGTAAACGCTGGAAGGGGGTAACGACCTCTACCCGGAAGGAACACGCCGTGTTGTCATTATTTCCTTTCCTTCTCACTATGTCAGAGTATTTCGAGACATATTATTATTAATGTTAAAGAAGAGAAAAGACGATGTTAGAAATGCAATGACATTTAATTTTTTTTTTTTTTTTTTTGCTGGAGAGAATAAAATTTTAAACTATCAGAAATGTTTATTTAATAACATCCGTTTACAACAAATCCTCATCAGGCCATCTATCGAAGGAGTGTATTTGCGTGAGTCAATATTTATCTGTGAAAAAATTATTAAAATGAGAACCTTGGAATTCCTGGCGACGTCGCGTCACTTTTTAATATTTCAACGTGGCATCATCTGGGCAGTCAAGATTATATTAACCCTACTCGTCGACACCTTCGAAACGATATTTAAAATAAACTTAAATTCTACAATGTTGACATTAAGTTAAAAACAACATAATTCGTTTGAACAATACACATTTCTCCCAAACTTCCCTGTTTTAATGTACTAATTATAAAATATAAAATTTCGGAAAAATAAAGGTAGTATTTTAGTGTATGATTTTAGAGCGTTTCATATAGTGTCTACAGCACTTGAAAACTATTTAAAATGTATTGAGTCTAACATACAAAATATCCGAGTACTTGATATGTACGTATCACGAATGCACTATATCACAAAATGTGCATTTGTATTTTTTCTTTTTGTTAACTGGTTTATTTTTTATGAAAACGTATTTAAAGCAATAATTTGGTCTGACACCTGATAGCACATTATACACCCTCGCAAGGAATATTATGTAATTCAGTAAATAAGAAGATTTATCAATATTCTAAGTGAAATGGTATAGTTATTACAAAATAGAATTTAAAGTTACGATGTGAACGGCCTACGACGAGCATTGAATCTATTTATATTATTTTCTGTCACATGTCTTTACAGAAGAACATTTGTGGAACGACATAAATTGAGCAGTGAATGGACAAGGACGTCAGAACCCATTTTAAATGTGGATAAAACATTCACACGCGTAAAAGTTGTAATAAAATCTCAGTTGCTCTAACACTAATACAATTAATAAAAATGTTTTTAACTTTTTATAATACGATACAAAATTTTTATTCATATTATTTAATTCGTGTTAAGAAGTCATCAAACTTCTGTACAACAACTCCTCTGTTTCATTCACTATTTCTGTTCATAAACACAAACAAAATTCGAACCAAATGAAACTAACACTCATACTGTTGTTTCGAAGTATCTTGTATTAGAAGATGATCGAAAAACTGTCTCTTAATTAATATTTTTCTTCTTCACTTTGAATTTGTCTCCACAAAAAATTCTCATTACTAGGATTTTGTCAACAAAATTTTCACAAATTTCTCGTTGAATAACAATTTATTACTTAGGGTTAGTTCACACAGTTTGGTTTATTTGTATTCTTTCGTGATCTACAGTATGGATTAATAAGGTATTAGTCTCCATGAGAACGTTGTATACCGATCAATCACTTTGTCACATCCTACAGTAATTCGAAAGAGAAATAAAAAACAATTCATTCTTGCTTCAAAACCATGTACACAATATAACACATTTTTCGAAAATCAAAATGAAATATTTGTTTTCCTCAATCGAATCAATAAATTTAGCTGATTTTATTGTTTCCCAAAAGAGCTCATTATAGTATATTCTACTCAGATTCTTCACCATTGACTGTGATGAGTTTCGTTATAAATTTTTGCTTAAAATAATTAATTCTTGATATTTTAGAATGCGTAAATAGGCAGAAATGTGACAAAAAGAATTAAGTTTCAAGAAATTGTTCTGAAGGATTTCCCTGAAATAAATCGTAAACATTAAAAAAATTGGTTCACTATTGTTCTCTTTATTAGAATTTTTTGAAGTTTATGGCAAGTTTTAATTTTGTTTCATTTGAATCTCGAATAATAAAAGATACAAAAATGCCCTTTAAGCACATTTCTTTCCGTCTTCCTTTCATGAAATCGTCTAGATTAAGTTAAATATTAGTAATTAATTTACCAAATTCATCTCCCTTTATTACTATATACCTGATTTGTATAATCTTTGATTAATCCATGAGCATTATGATGGTAGAAATTAGCTGTGTCCTTATGCGCATTCTGGTTTCAAAAAATGTGGTGGGTTTGATGTCTTTTACGCATTCCCAGCAGCACTGGCATAGCAAATGAACTTTTCTTTTTGCTCGAGGAGTCAAATAATTCCTTCTCATCTTCAGAGGCAGTGGTTTCACGCGATATTAATAATATAAGAAAATTAGCAGACATATAAAGAAGACTTATTTCTTGAATTAAATGTCCATACCGAAAAGCGTTGCGAATCTGAAGAATACTTCAATACGTCGAATCCGAAAATTATAAATAATTGTGACAAGACCTGAACATATTTAAACTCATTTTATACATCGTTTCAACATGAGATGTATTTGCGCGTGTATGGTTAAATAAGTCGTAATTCAATTATACTACAGAATAATTTGTCTCCGAAATAATTATTATCTTCGTCGGTTATTCTTACATTCAGTGAGCACAACATGAACAGTTATAAACATGTTATTTTTTGTATAATTATTAAAATATTAGTTTACAACGACAAAATACATTACACCAACACTATATAAATTAGGGCTACTCAAAAAATACGTGTGACTGCATAAATAGGGCATCAGAAGAAATCCTTTGTATAAAAGTATTGATACGTTTATCATTAATTTGTTACTTGTAAAATTTTGGTGGACTTCTTTTTGGATACATTTTCTTGCGTATGCTATTTACACAACATATCAATCACATTAATTATATTATACATTTAATACCAATACCCAACAACGAAATCTCGTTTACTGGTTCGAATTTTTTAAAATACGTATCAATTTTAAAGGTAATTCGTTGGTCTTCGAAAAAACAATTTTCAAAAAAAGTTACAAGTTATCATTTGGAGTGCCGTCATTTCATAGTACAGAATATCATTAGAAAAATCAGAAATCTAAAATCAACGCTACATTTCCTTCTTTCATTTTCGAGGAAGTTTGTGGTGAAAAGGTGGTCGACCTATCCACCAATGGCTAAATATTTCCCTTCAACCCTTTGTATTGGGTTAAGGCCCTTTATGGACACAAAGGGTTCTTTACAAGCTTCGCATTCGCTTCACCTGAGGGCCACCCCCGCCCTTAAATGGTGCTCACCTGAGAATCGCTGAGAGATAGTATGATTCTGTGGTCACTTGCGGACGTGTGCCTCGGCCTTCTGTACTATTTTTGTGCTCCCAGTGATACGGTTCAATGTTAACTACACACGCGTTTCAAACAATATCTTACACAGTAAATTAGTGTATCATACCTTCATTACATTTTTCGTCTCGGATGTGTGTCAACATTAATTTCAAAGAAAGATAATTCGGTTAAACGTTACACCAGTGAAAACATTGTGCATCCGATATTTCAATCAAAACGTAAAATCTAATATTATTTTATGAAGTGGAATACACATTAAATTACAAGTTTTTATTCTCATTGTCAAAAGGAAAAACTTGCATATTCATAATTATGTAAGTTAAAAAATGTTCTGCATTAAAAAAGATAATAAAAATTACTCTTTTAGATGTGTTCAAACAGTTAAGGTTTTTAAGTGCAGAAAAAAAGTGGAATCAACCATTGAAATTTTCGGGAAGAAATATGAGTAAAGTTTTGAGGCTGGAGATTCTGCAAGAGGTAGTGTCAATCACCAATTTGCTCAACAGATTCATGATACTCAACAGAAGGTCAAAATGTATTCTCTAAAGGTAAGTGATAATTTTAATTGTATTGTCAAGAATTGTTAAAACTTTATTAAAATGCCCTCGACGTAAAGTATCAATAAAGCTCCTAGGGACTCATAATAATTATTCAAACTTCATTATCTAATGAGAATTGAAACAGGTTGTATTTCAGTTAACACAAGTGTTTAATATTTCGCAAAATATGAACTATCTTCCCAATTCACTTGTTATGGCTACGTTATGATAATACATTTTAGTCAAATTTTGTATCATTATTGGATTTATAACATAAGAGGAAATCTTCAGAAAAGTGCAATATTAAGTAACTTTATAGCAAGGTTCGTTTATTTGATGACGTAATAAAACTGTCTAAAGTGTTTCTTGGGACACAAAATATTTTTTAAACAATTTTATTTCAATTTTTGAAATAGTTTATCTTCATATAAGAATTTAGGAATTTAAACTTTCAATGAGTAACTAACAAAAATTTTGAAAAATATTCGTAGCATTAAGATAATATGGAAGGAACTTGGGTGATAGGTCAGCAGAATCGTTTCACAATTTAATGCATCATAAACAAGTAACTATTATTACAACTGTTACAGCAGAGTACGACAGTGACTTGGGTCTCTAAGACTCTAAAAGACCTTAAAGAGAGTCTCAGAAGTATGTCTCAATCGTTGGAAGTTCTGTCTACTGAGACGCGGTTTGTCGAACAAACAAGCTTCTATTGGCACCAACCGTGGAAAGCTACGTTTACAAGTTACTATTATTGATGGCCATTCTGAATGTTTTTTGTTGCATTGATTTCGTTTCAGTCAGAGTGATAATAAAACTGTTTTAAAGAAGTACAAAATTTTTAGGCGATTCAGAAGTAGTGAAATGAGCTGTTTCTAACAGTATCGACGTGGCACACAAATTCTTACGAAAAACTTTAAAATATACGTTTAGAAAATTTAATTTGTCTATTAACTTCCGAAGTCACACATATACTTAAAAAAATATTGTTACCTCGAGGCGACTCAACCAGGAAATATTTTCTTCGAAAAATTCGTCACTTCGAGGAAATAATTTTACGACGAAAGGAAACAAGAACCGAACAATGAAATAAGATTTTCTTCGTATTTACAGCATTATTTTTCGAGAGATTTATCAACCCCTTCGAATAAATACAATTCCAGTGTCCAAATATCAGGCAAAGCCCGAGTACATTGGTCCTTCGACTCCCGTCAACACTTCAGCCCTAAAACATCCACCTCCCCAAGGCACTCCCGGGCCGTGACCGGCACGTTCGCCCTCTCAAACGGCGGCAGCGGCTGAAAGAAAAAAGGAGCACGAACGGAGACCGTCGCTACTCAGTCTCCGACATCGTCTCAGTCCTCGCAGCGTTCCTCCCCTCCCTCCCCCCCCCAACTTCATCCCCTTCCTTCTTTTGTTCCGAGCTCAATATCGCAAAATGAACCTGCCTTCAAATCTCGGGGGCTTCCCATAAACTGACGTGGGGGTGGAAGGGGGTGAATGGAACGTACGAAGGAGTGAGAGGGTTGGAGGGTGTATGTGTACGTCGACCACCGCTGCACACACACACACACACACACACTAATCCCAAGCCGAAAATTCCAGCGACGCTTCGTCGCGACTCCAACGTCGGTAGAGACCGTGACGTGGTCTGCGGGCAACGTGCAGGCGGGTGGAGAGCGATCTGCCAATCTCGTGTTGTTGCCATGATATCAAAATTCGGAGCCAATATACGGACGATCGTGCTTCGACTTGTATCTAGACGCTGCGGCGCTCCGCTTCTGGGAGTCTTCAGCGACGTCGCGCGCCGCTATTGCAGCTGGCGCAACGAGACAGACACGAACGCGCGTTTGGAGAAATCTAGTTATCTGTGCTCTCGGAGGCGACAGGAAAGCAATGGGCTTCGTTTGGAGGATGATGGTACATTAAGAAAAAGAGGGTTTGTCTTACACTCCTAATAATGATTATAGAAGGCAATTGTGTACGCAACGATCAAGGTGAGAGGGGACCTTATCTTTCGGACACACTGCATTGACCCCTTTTCTAATTCGTAAATCTCAGAGTTCATATATACCAGTTAATGACTGACATATATAGTTGGAAATATTATTAATAATAATAAATGATAAATTTATTGTCATAAAAAGCAGTACAAACTGCGTATGACCACGTGGAGGACAATAAACTAATTTACGATTGCTATTAGAACTTATTCAAAATCTGGTAACTACGCCACTATTAATGAGTTTTTATACATTCGCAAATAAATGGATTTTGATTCAATAGTTCAGATATTAGTATATGTGGCTAAACTCGAGATGTAGTAAATGCCAATACCTGAATATTGCATTATCTATTGTTCACAAATGAACACGATTTTTATGCATATTTCACTACAGAACTTTTAAATCGTAAGAATTATACAAAATACATCATTTCTTATTTTAAAGCTCTTCATTTAAATGAACATAGTATTTTTAACAAATATTAAACTTTTTGAAAATAAAATGCCTGTTTCATTAAACTCAGTGGTTAGTTTTCATACGGGTGAAATAATATTCTGAGAGGTATTTTGATTTTTTCAATGAAACTAATTCAATCTTCATATTTTTTATTTCATATTCTTCAAGCTTCCAGCACTTAAAATAACTGAATACATTTTATCTTTACTCCACGAAGTTTTTTATTCGGCAAGCAAACTTTGGGGAAACTAAACCACCCCGCAAGTCTTCATTTCAGAATTATTTCAAAAATCTCGTTTCCTCAAAGATTCAAGAATGTCGCTCCGTACTCATCTCATTACGTCCTCCACCATCGTGGGAAGGAAAGAGTCTCTTTACCTCCAAAGATATTCCGGAGACGAGCGCGAGAGGAAATTTCTGGAAAGAGTTCTACGTCTCTTGCACCTGTCTCTAACAGAGACGGAGATGTAAGCAACCCCCCGAACCATTTTCATTCCACCGATCCCCACCCCCGAGCCCCCTTGCGACAGCGGCAATCCAATTACCCCTGGCGCACTGACTCGTGATTAGCGACGCTGCTGCCTCCAAACGGCGAGTCGCTGCACCTGCAGCCGTCGCGTCCGTGGGTTTGTCCCCGTTGGCCATCGCCGCCGGTGCGTGAGATCGCCCGGTTGAGGTGGGAATCCGGAACGCTGGAATTAGCAAACTGGACACGAGGACAATCACAAGAGACGTAACCCAGATGAGATCTGCACGCAACGGACTGGAGAGACGGGATACGATTCAGGTCCAGCACTTTGAAACATTTCCAACTACCCTCAATTACGAACGAGACTCTATCTGAAATTATAATTAAAAGTGTTTTTGACTAATTGAATGATCATTTTCTTACGTACTGCGTTAAAAAAACAATTTGGCGTTTTAGATTTCCCACAGAATATAGACGATTTTAACAGGATATTTCGGAAGTGCATGTATTTCGAGGTTTAAATCCGTTAATGTTTAGAGGTAGTATTTGATTTAGAAAAGTCAGTTTTATGGCCGCTAGGATGATGATGTCTGATTTGTAACAGCTTTGAATAGCAATTTATAAATATCAACTGAAACATTCAAAACATTTTTCTCTAATAAATTATTACTGTTCGATGTTTTTTCATTTTCGTAAAAAAATATTATCCTCGTATGCTAAAAACACCCAATAGAGAATTACGTTTTCAAATATGTCGAATTTAATTATCTTACTGAATATTTGAAATTTTAAAATATTTAGTACTAAAAATCTTCATCTTGTCTGAAAATTGTGTTTGGAGACTAGAACATATTTGATTCTAAAGTCATAAAAATTGTCTCAGCATTATTTTTGGTCTATTTTTAATGTACTTCCTTTTCCTTACAATACTTTCCTTGGTCAGGAACGATATGTTTATTGGAACAATATATTTATTTTTTTATTTTGTGGTTGAAAATATTGATAATATTGATACAAAATTCAAATTATTTCATTTTTTACAAGGGAATGAATTAATCTATATAATAACATTAATACAATATCATATAAACCAAAATAATAATGGTATAAAAAAATTCGAAAACATTTTAAAACTTTTCGTTTTCATTTTCGAAGACAAAATGTGAATACAACAAATTTCGAAAAATTTTGCGTTCTTAAGATAAATTTTGCTAAAAATATATTATGTTTCGTGAGCATACTGACATAAATTCATCGGTTATAAAAATCATGAGTGAGACATGACAAATATTATTTCTCTCAGTTCCATTGAGTACAAAAGCAAATCGATTCAGAGCAAAGGAAGAATAATGTTACTCTAAGGATTCTGTTTGAGGAAAACAGATCTTGGGATGTTCTAGAAACGAGAGCACATGTGGGTCTCTCCTTGAGAGTTCGTCCTCCCTTGCGTCATTCGGGAAGCCGGTTTAAAACAAACTCGAAATGTGAAGAGACGTTATTTTATTTCCTCTTCTTCGGTGCGCGTAATCCTAAGCTGATGGGACACGGCGCCTCTGTTCCATCCTTCTCTCTCTCTCTCTCTCACATGTACACACTCTTTGTCTCCCTTTCTCCCCCATTTTTCTTTTTGTCTCGCTTTCAAGGAAGATACGCAACTCCCAGATTCGTGCACCTGGGTCCAACAAATGGTACATAAAATGAAGGACAACTCCCGCTGTCGTTACATTTACTTCAAAAACTATTTTTTGGTCTTCTGAAACTCTCTCATTTACGAAAATCACAGACTAAACTAGTTATCTATTGCAGGATAAGTTTGCACGAAACGCTGTATTACCTGATAGACCAGTAGCCAAGTTTGAGAGGAGGCCAGACTTATCTATAAAATTTACTGATGTTAAAGCTAAATCGTTTACGCCTTACCAGATACAGCAAATTTAAACTTTCAAGTTACTTGTCCCAAAAAAATTAAAATTTGTTCAATTAATTGCATTTGCTTCTTAACAAATGGTAAATAAACAAAAGTAGATTATGTTCTTTTCTTACGAGGAATAAAATATGTTTAAAGAGACCACCGAGGCTACGTGCCTGTCTTTGCAATAAAGATTAAACGATAAATAATTGTTCAATCAATGAATATAAGCATACATTCTGAAATTGCTTCCGTTCTCTCCTAAATTGGTATGATTCCAAGTGATCTCTTTATTTCCTGTTTGAGGTACGGTACTCACATTGATAAACAATCTATTAATTAACATTAACAATTATTAACAATCTATTAATAACGAATTGATTTCAGAAAAAAAAAACTTCAATTTAAATCTGTTTGGGTAATGTTTTGACTCAGTAAAATGAGAGAACTTTTTAACAAACTATTCTGTAATATTACGTATTGATTAATGAATGCCATGAAATATTCTTTCACAAATTTGATTATAGAAAAAATATCGATTTGTACTGACAATTTCCACAGTATCATGCTACACCAAAAACTTCGGATTCTTACATCCTGAACACGATGGTGAAAACTTTTCACCACTTTGAGATAGAAAGATTCAACCTCATTCCATTCTGTACATTTACAATAATCCTCACAATAAACATGGAGTCAACAGAATTGTCTTTCCTGAAATGACTTTCTGATCATTACATTAATCAACATGGAACTATACACATATTATTATTATGAATAAGAAGTCACTGATACTAAGTAAATGAAGTTATGAATTTTTAAAGAATTCGTTTACATCGAGGGTTTTTCAGTTGCAGTATATAAATAGGGGAAGAGAATGTGATCCTTTTACAAGCTTTTTAAAAAAATTTNTTTTTTTTTTTTTTTTTGCATTCCTGGAGATCTTGAGGAGAGGGGCCACGTAAGTTCAAGTGAGTCTGTCTCACGAACGTCGACAAATCTCGAACACTCGAGCTCTCATCAAATGCCGAGGGAGAGTCCTGTGAGGAGCGCGTAGCGTCGGAAGAGTAAACTACTGGAGCCGCTCAAAGCACTGATCGAACACGAGTCCTCACTGATGGGCGCCGCCCTCCCACAAGTCATCGCGCGCAATGCTCTTGGTAGAAGTGCACTACGAATATGATCTATAACTACCAGTTCCTTTTCATAGTACTGAATAAAAGAAAAATTAGGATCTTCGAAAAGAGTACACCAAAAATTTTCATCACAAACAATTGAACTTTTTTCCCCCTCGAGGCTTTAGGGCTCGCCAACATCATTAGAGCCCTAACAACTGAATTGTACACATGAACGAGGAAAATACTGAGGCTTTACAATGGACTAATGTATCGATATTTAATATGAATTATTCACCGGTATAGTTAATAATGTAAGTTTGTTTTAAGACAGTTAAGAGTGCTTAACATAGGAACTTGGATTTAAATATATATCCGAAATATTGAGTGATTTATATTGCATCACGTGCTTCTAACTTTTGTTAATGATTGAATGTTTAGTGTTCTCTAGTATATCTTCACAAGGTTTCTCATTGGTAAGGACCGAGATGTTGATGATTTACACATGGGACTGGTAATCCGATTAAAATAAATTACATTCGTATCGACATGTTTGCTAATATTTTTTTAAAATAATAAAAATATAATGAAATCAGTATCGTGTAGATTCTCGGTTAACATATCGCCAATATCTTTCATTTTTTTAATGTCTTTCGTTTTTCATCATCGAGAACGCATATTGCTTTATTGTTGGCCAGGCTATTTCCACAATCTAATACTTCTGTTACGTTTATCAAAGAGTGGTTTGATTCTCGAATGATTTGACTACTGCTTTCAACAAATATTTTAAACAGACAACACCAGGGATCCAATAACGATTACGCACAAAATTCAAAAGTTGATGCGAGTGATGTCTCGCGAACTATAATAATAATAATAATAATAATAGATGATGATGATGGTATTATATCCGTCTAGAGTAATTAGGTTCAAGAACCCCCCCCCAAAAATAATAATAATAAAGTTTGAAATTATAGTATGAACCATTCACTATCCAGTGGCGATGAACTTGCGGTGCAGAACTGAATTATTTGATTTTAAATTGTTATGAGCATATATGGAGAAACTCTGGCGTGCTTATATTTTTATATCCTTTCAAAAGTATCGGCTTAACGCAGCGAAAGAAACTACTAAATCATAGCACATGGAAATAGAAACGCAATGAAGTTACGAATTTTAGGAGACATTTACGCGAATAAATCACCAAACCCTGCGGGAAATACTGTTGTAACGGAAATGGCAGTCGCATCACGTGACTGAAGACAATGCGATTCTTATAAAAGAAAGAGACAAACGTCAATCTAAATTTATTATCGAGTTTTAAAATCTCATACTTATTAACTTCGTCCAACAGTAAGAATTAGTAGAATCAACTATTAATTAATTAGAACTCCTTTGATGAATATTTCTAAGTTCCGTGAATAATCAACAACGCCGATATAATACCTTAATACTCTAAGCATCTTATTTTCTCCCCCGTTGTGTGTGTTACGTTACCCCGATGAATCTTTATCTTACCGCGCCGCGATATTGCCCCAATCGATAAGACGAAAGCGCGCATCCTCCCGTCCGTGAGAGCTGTAGCCTTGCCGCGCAGTGGACAGAGGGCAGCGGGCGCGAGCGCGGGCGTACCTCGCCTGCACACTAGCGTGGACTGGTGGCGCAGGGCTGAACTGCGCGAACGCAGGGTAACGCAGGGTGCGGTGGCGAAGCGGGGAGGCAGCCTGCGCTAAGCTGCCTGCAGAGACGGGTTGTGATGGCAGTGTTGGAGCGGGGAGCGGCGGGGCGACGGAGAGGGGAAACAGGTTGCTCGCCTACTCCCAGAGCGAGCGCTGTTCGTCGTTGAGAGGCTGTCGGCGGCAGAAGCGGTGGCTGCTGCGAGCGCGCGCCCGACACGTATCGACCCGACAAGGAATTTCAGTAATGCGGAGAATGCGTGGACGCCAGGGGCCCAATCACGCGGATGTTTTGGCGGCGTTCACTTTGAAAGGGTGTTGTCTTCAGAACAATTTTTATGGGATTATTTATTTTTTTGGATTAAAAGCGATACATATTATTTAAAATATAAGCAATGGTACATTAATAACCACAAGCAATCATTTTCCAAAACTACAATTTCGATTTCCAAAACTCCATTTTCCAAAACTCCAAGAGACTAAAAAAAATTCATTCGTGTAATTAGCGATTTTTAACTTAAATGAAGAAAAATAACGTTTTTGTTAAACGCAGATAATAACAATTAATATTAATTTAAACAATAATCAATTACACTAATAGAAAATTGATGTATAAAGAGAACACAGGTATTTTATTTCGAGTGAACACGTACGAAATAAATCCTCGTCATCTCTCCGGCAGCTGATCTCCAGGATAGTTTGGATTAACTAAAATCAACTCCTGCGCTTTTTTCATCGGAAAATTCTAATCACGCGGAGCAGATATTTGCGTATAAGCAGTGTGAGATTTCTTTCGAGGCGGCATGCGAAAGGTTTCAGCCCGCACGGTGCTGACGTCATGAGACCACCCATGGTGTGCCCTCCGACCTTAAGACACACGCAGCTGCAACGAAGGACATGTGAGTCTCAAGCGCTGCTGGTATGTACATCGAAGGAGAAAAAACTCTTGGCTACTTATGGAAGGAAAAATAGCACAGGATCTACGAACAATGGTTTCTTATTATGCAGGTGCTCATGTAATGACTGAGAAGCGGAGTTTCGAATCATTAATAATACCAAAAAGGGAAAAAAGTATTAATAAAAGCATCTCAAAAAATAATTATTTCAATCAAAGGATGCGAATAAGAGACTTTTTTATTTTTGGAATGAAACTTACAAAATAAAAAACGTATTGAATTATAAAATTATAATTTTAATATTGCTCACGAAAACTTATCAATTTCTGTTTTTTTCATACTAAACTTCTTTCACGGAAAATTTAAAATAAAAAAAAATCATTTAAAATTACATGCAGTATTGTTCACACTTCTTGGTTTGTCACATCAACTTAGCCCAATTCCAATTCTTATTAGTAATGTAAGTAACCGAAATAGTCCAGTGTTTAACTAAAGTATAAAACTCTTATCACAAAATATGAATAAAAATTATAGTAATATTTCTAAATTTATCATAAAACACATGTATATAAATCAAATATGTCACGGATTTTTAAATGTCACAATCCTACATTAACTGTTGTAATATTTCGTGTTAAAACAAATTGGTGTGAAGCAAATATCGAGATGAAACTAATAATATATGACAGACAGAGCAAGCTGACTTACTACTAATTCGCCAAATCGAGCATAT